>VWZS01001110.1:137679-154487 GCA_013397075.1 Rhabdornis inornatus | reverse complement strand
CATTTTTCATTTTTCATTTTTCATTTTTCATTTTTCCTTTCTTCATTTTTCATTTTTCATTTTTCTTTTTTTTTTTTCTTTTTTTTTCTTTTTTTTTGTTTGTTTTTTGTTTGTTTTTTGGTCTGTTGACTTTAAAAAAATTAATTTCTCTTGCAGTAGTTGTTAAAAGGTTTGCAGAATAAGTGCTGAATTAAAAAAAAATAAAAACTTGTGCATCCATTTTAAATTTCAGCAACGAACAATAGTTCTCACTGCAGGTTTTACCAACCTGCAGAACTGCTCTTGGCTTTCCCCTCCTTAGCACGGATCATGTATCACGCCCTGTTTAACTCCTTCAGCAGACACACGAAGAAATGTCACTTCTACAGAGCAATCAGACCTCCCCCTGCCCTTGAGCCTTCAGGGGAAGGATGTATGAGTTGGGATTTTCAAGTACATATTAAGAAGTTTATTGCCAGTGGAGTATGCATAGATCAATATTCAATATAGCTGTAAACACACGTCCTTCACACGGGTGCTGGATGCCCTTCCTTGGGCCTGCAGCTCCCTGAAACACCACTTACAGCAGGCCACAAATAATAAAACATCATCTCTCTGCTCAGCCCGGGGTTTGCTCAAGCACATGCTGAGAGGGGAGATTTTTACACTTTTGACCCATTGGTTCCACCTCCTATTTGATTTTTTTAACGTGGAATATTCAGGCGAGGAGAGGTCTCTTCCCAGTGTTTTGCAGTATTTTTTAGCATTTGTCAGTAGTTGGTGTTTCCTGTTGTTGGAGCAAAAGGCAGAGGAAGTGTCACATATAGATCTTTGTGCTTTGCTGAGAGAGAGAGCCCTTGGAAAATTCATGTGAAGGTCACCATTGATCTGTTAATTAGCATCTTCCAAGAAAATTATCAAAAGTCGGACCATTCCCATCCAATAAACCACAATAATTGTAAATCTTTGGGAGAAGGGTTCTCCCAACCCAAAAAAGGCTCTTTGTGTTGTCTCTAAAGTGAGAGTTACAAATCCTTCTGTCTTAAACTGAGGAGGGGGAAATTGTGGTTGGTTATAAAAGTTAAACTGCTGTGTAAGGAATTCCTGCTTACTTTGCTGTGTCTTGTTCGGTTTGAGATTGTTTTGAAGTGGACAGGGAGTTTGTAGGGATCTGAGGGCTGTCATAGCTGAGAATTGGGTTTTTATAATGCAGAAGAGTCTTTATTCAATTGTTTATCCTGTGTCAGAAGAGCTGTGCATGAGAAGTAATTGCCAGGGAATAAAACTCCTGGCAGCTCCCACTGAACCCACGGCACATGCTTGAAGTGCCATCCAAGCCTAAACAACACTCAAAATAAAACAGGGATTTGTTCCCTTCTGTGTGGATTTCCTGGTTCGAGATGTCTTGTCAGGCTGGCAGCAATAATTATTTCTGGGAGAAGATGGGAATTCTTCCCTCCAAGATTCCTCATTCATGCATTCGCCAGGAGAACAATTAATGACAACTCACTAATGGCTGCAACACTTTATTTTCTCTTTGCAGTGGCATGTGCAGTCCCAGGTTTCTGAGTGCTGGGTACTCCCTGCCTGGCCCCAATTACTTTGGCAGGGAGGATGGGATGCTGCAGAGCTTCCCCTGGCAAAGCAATTCCCAGCCAAGAATAGGTTGGAGCTGCTGGCACTGAAGTGGTGTCTGGGAGCAGCACTGGTAGTGGGAATCACTGCCTGGCTCCAGCAAAGGAAGAGCAGTTGAGGCTTTAACTGTGTAATTAATTACCACAGATTTGGATGGGGAGAGGGGAGAGAATTTGGGCTTCAGGGCTGAATGAAAATATGGGAGACTTCCCAATTGACCAAGTATTTCCTGTAAGATGAAACCAATGAGACTGAGAGGCAAAAAGATCTTAAAAACAAATATGCTGTAAAATTAAAATAAACTCAAATTTGCCCCATCAGTTTCCTTGTCAAGGCTTTTGCCCTGAGTCTGCAGGTAGAGCATGGGCTGGTATCAGTCTGTCACTTAAGGCTGGGAGTCACCAACATTCCTTGGTCTGTTTTATTGACCTGGTGTTCCAAAAGCTGCAGAGCTGAGCTGGAAAATCCCCCTTTGGTCAATCGGGAGCCTTTTGTCCTGGGGCATCCACCAAGCCCATCACCAGGGCAGGGGGAATTAAGCAGCACAACCCCAAAGCCCCTCCTGTACCTCTGACATGGTGCAGAGATGAGAAACCAACTGACTTGGCTGGGACAGCACTAAATGTTTCCAAAATCCTGGTGAATAAATTCAGTATCTTAATATCAGAGGTGTCAGTGGAGGCCAGGAGATTGTCTTTCATGTCCACTGAAAATGTTATTTTTAGTGCATTACATCTTCAGATTTGAAAGGAGAAAAGCCCAACACTAGCTAATAATTAAGTGATTAACTGTAATAATATGCTGCACATTTTGAAGTGAGCAGTGTAGGTTCAGATGAATCAGGAGTGAATTTATACATTAATACATATTCAAAAGTGTGTTTTATGATTTAATTACAGTTCTAAAGGAACCAGCCCAGAGAAGGAACATAATGCCCTGATGTTTGCATTACTCTTGCACAATAAAACATCCAAAGTTTGCCTGTTAATTAATGGATTCTGTGTAATTTATTTGTATCTGCTCTGCCTTTCCCATCATGCTGCAATGGCTGATCTTGGGAAGCAGAGAGGGGAGAATGAGTTCAGGAAGGGATCACTCCTCATCCCAAAAGTGCTGCTGTAGCAGAAACAGCCTTTGATCCCAGAGAGATTTAGGACTTGCAGCGTTCCCATTGCTGAATATGTAATTTAGGTCACTGAACTATGTTTTGGTGGAAGATACTTATCTATTCCACTTCTTGCTGATGTCATGTGCTGGGAAATCAGATGTTAGAGTGCAAAAATACATGAGAGGCCAGGCTTAAAATGGCATAAAATATAAATGTCTCTGTGACTGGCTGCAGTTCCTGGTGGTGGTTGTTGGGGAGAGGGTCACATCCCTTCTTTTCTGCTTCATTGTCCTGCTCCATCCAAATTCTGATAAAAATAAAAAAATCTGGTTTATCTCTCCTTTGATTTTGAGTGCAGAAGGGGAGCAGAGAAGCCCCAGAGGAAACACTGTCTCCCACTTTCTCTGCTCTACCACCTCTGTTCAATTTGGAAAAGCTGAGTGGGTTGTTAAATTCAGGTGTTTTCCCTACATCTCCAACAGAGATGTTCACTACCGACAAGAAAGGTTAATTCAACCCAAAATGCCCCTCCTAAAGAGAAAGAGGGATTTAAAAGAGGTATGAATACCTTGTTTCGAGAAGAATTACTTAAATCATGTCCTGGTTTAATGCAGTCATGGCAGGCAGTGATGGTCTGTAGGTAAATTCTCCTCTCAAGGTTTGCTGTGTGCACTGTCAGCTACTTCTGTAGTTTTCCAAACTATTTTTTCATTTCTCCTCCCTTCCCCTTTGAAATCCCCCATATTTTTACTTTAGGGAAATTGTTAACAGGGAGCAGACTCAGAGGAAGATATGGAGTGGCTTATCTTAGTTGTAAAAGTACTCAGAAGTTCAACTGATAGCAGCAATGCAAATTTAAATAAGTAATAAAAACCCTCCAAACCTCACCCTTGGGTAAAAAAAGAAAATATGGTTCTGAGATAAATCATCAGGCGGGGCTCAGCAAACACAAAGAGAAAAATACACTTTTTTCTCTCTAATTCTTTCATGGTAGAAGAAAAAAATCAGGAAGTTTTCCTCTTCTGTCTGTGAAGTTTTAGCAAATAGTGATCAGTAAAGCAGTTGTGAGAAATATCAGCTACTCTTGCTAGCTAGTATTTGAAAATGTCTAATTTATAGCAGCAGCCAATGCCAAGATAGCAATCTGGATTTTACAGATCAATCTCCTGTAGCTGCTGAGATCTGAGTTATCAGAACTACCAAGTTCACATTTTCAGTATTTTTCTTTATCAGATTCCAACCCATCTGTGAAAGTCCCCAGCTTTCTGCCACTGTGCCTGTTGAACAGTATAATCCAGGGTATCTACAAATCGTTAATGGTTCACCTTTGCAGTGAAACCTGAAGATTTTGGAGCAAGATTTTCCTTACTTATTATCTTCCCCGTGTTCCACAAAGATGAACATACTGCAAGAATGTTTATATAAATAATGTTTATATAAGCATTATATACAAATACACATACTTATGTTTATTATTAGTTGGCTGTACTTATTTGTTCTCACTAATGGCCAATTAATTTGGGAAAAATGTACTAAGCTAATGATGTATATAGTTCTAAATTCCATGCTAAATCAAAGATACCAGCCTAGAATTTACTGTCAGGTGGTAATTGCTGAGTTTATCAAGAAGAAGGTATCTGCAGTTTGGCACAATCTGTCATTTATAACAACTCTTACTAAAAGTTCCAGGATTTACAGATGAGTTGATCCAGATCACCTTTGTACAGCAGTTAATTATTAGCTCCTGCACTGCCAGCTTTCACTTCTAAATTACCTCCTTGCTCCTTCAGTCTTGCTTTTAAAAACAGTTTAAGATGATATTTGCCACGAGGCTGCTGAATTTATCTTGGGCAGTGGTGACTCAAACTCCATGCTGAACTCTCTCAACACACCTCGGAGTGAAGCTGCTGCTTGGAATTTGTCTCCAGAATTATTAAAGGGATCATTTTTTAGGAGTTTGTGGCATCAATACTGATGATCTCTCTGACAGACAAAAAATCACAAATAACTGCTAATCTCAGATAAGTTCCTTGAGTTTCCCCTTTCTTCAGTAGCTTGCCATTGTGAAATTAAAAAAAAAAATCGTGTCCAAAATAATTAGGAAGTGTCAGGGAGATTTCCCGCACCAGCAGGGACGCTGCAGAATTTAAACTGCAATTCCAAATGTTCCTGAGCCTCTTCAAACCCTCCCTGATTGCACAAACAGCTACAGTGTGGTAGAAAATAACCACAGGGATTATTCACCAAACAGAAATTTAAACTCATAGTCCATGAGACGAGGGTGAGATTTCGCTGCTGGGGTGGGAGGAGGTGGGAAAGGGGAACAGGCACATCCAGGGATTTTCTGTTTAGCACTGCAGCTCTATTTCTAAGTTGAGTATATGTTATGGTGCAAAGAAAAAGTCTTTTGGCATTCCTTATCTCAATAATTTTTTGTTGTTTTCCCCGGATTATAGTAACTTTTTGTTTGTTGGCAGTTGGTTCCTTTAGCAAGTGAGATATATTGAGACATAATTCAAAATGACAGGACAGGAGTAACCAATACACGGTGCACAAATGACTCCCTGTTAACATGTCACGTATTACATCCTTTATTAAAACCAGCCCCTGCTCCGTGTTGGCAAACAGCATTTCCAGCCATTCCCCAGCACAGATTTATTATGGATTGTCCTGGAGCCTAACTGTATGTGGAGTCAAATATTAGCATCCATATAAACACACAATGTTGTTATAATTGAGGGTTTTTTCCTTTATATTGTCTTTTCAGGGATTTCCATTCTAACAATCTTTTTAATCACAGCTTATAGTTTTAAATAGGCTTCCCAAGGCAGCCTGGATTGCAAAGCTTGGAGGTATTTCAGCATCCCTCTTCTGCACAATCAATTAATCTGAGGGTTAAGGCATTACCTGACCAGCTGTCTGCCTCAGGTCTGCAGCTTCCTTGAATTTTTCCCAGTATCCTAAGTTTTTGTACAGTTTCCCTTGTACCTGGCACAGTGACTTTTCAAATAATATTTTCCCTTTTATCATATTTGTTTCTTTTATATCATCTATCACTTGAATTCCATTTAAAAAACAAACAGAGCTTTGCATGGATCCCAAATTGCTCTATAAAGGATTCTGAATTCCCACATGCTCTGCTCAGCTTTACCCTCTGTGCCTGGCTCTGTTTTCTTTTGTGCTGAAGCTGGAAAATCCTGACTCTTTATTCCAGTGTCAGTGCAACAGATGTCTGAGTCCCATCCTCTGTGTTTCTGGAGCAGCCAGTGTATAGGGATGTTGTTACTGCAGGATAAGAGGAGGACTAAGAAATGACAGAGGTTTTCAAACCCTGTGTATTTGTTCACAAGGTGCCAGGCATTATTTTAAAGCTGAGCCTATAAACAAGAATACGTGCTGTTATTTATTATTATTTATTTATTATTTATTATTTATTATTTATTGAGAACGTCCCTTATACAATGTGAAGGCTTTTATCAGAAAACAAATATTGCAGGGCATGATCTTTACAAATAGCCAAAAAGGCCCAAACCCTGAGGGGTGTGAGTGAGGGGAAAAGGATGGAGGGGAAGCAGAGCCAGCGGGTCTGGCTGCCGCGGGAATCCCACCCTGGGGTCCATCCCTGGCAGCTCTCCATCCCAAGGCAAGCCCAGCACTGGAAAAATGCCCCATTCCCATGGTGAGAAAGGTGATGGTATGTTTATCACACAGCCAAGAAATAAATGGGAGCCATTACAAAGGTGTATAATTCAGCAATTACAGTTATTTGTTTTTTCTGACACCCCCTGCAAACAGTTATCGCTTCAGTCAAACATAATCAAATTATCTTTTTTTTTTCCTTTTTCCTGGTACTGTACATTAACAGGGCAAATAAAAGGGAAAATAGTGCAGTCCCTTGTAATAAAGAAAACAGCAGCAAACTATTAATGCTCTTTGAAAAGAGTAGTTTTAACAAAGTAAGCAAGAATCATTTTCTTTGGTTGAGTGTTGATTCCCCAGTGTGCTCTCAGTAAGTAATTAGAATGGCCCAGTGAATGTCAGCATCAGCTTGTTTATTCTCATTATTTTATCATTTTAAAAACCCTCTAGGTGATGAGACATGCAGTATAGAACATAATTACCATTATTAGCATACTAATTGGACACAAAAATAGGCCAACTACAAGGTAGCCAACTGAATAATTTCACATTAATCAAACACCATAGTGAATAAGCCTATTGTTAAATTGACAGCTACAATAATTGGCAATATTTCGCTGCGCAATATAAGAAATTCCTTGTAATATCTCTGCCACGTTATATAATTTAGTAATTTCCCACATTTCCAGCCTTAACTTTGTACACCTAGTTCAAGTTCAAGAAAACATCATGATAAGATTATTAGTCTATTATCAAGTGGACAAAGTATATAAAGACCTGCTTGTTAGCATTCAGGAATAGATTTGCTCGATAAGGAAACAAAAAGGCTCCCAATTTAGTTACTTGTTGCTTCAGCATTGATAATATATAAAGGTTCTTGATAAGAATTTTTTAGCTGTATATTAAAGTCCAACTTGCCTGTTAAGGAAACAGAGAAAATGGTAAAGAAATTTTAAAAACTAAGTGGTAAAATAACATAAAATAAAACCCAAGTGGGAACTGTGACTTTCAGCCTCCAGGATAATTTTCTGGTTGGGATTTGTCTGGTGCTGTCCCCATCTCGTTGAACGGCGAACTGGAAAGTTGCAAAGCCGTCAGCAGAAGTGGGAATTCATGAACTGCTCAATTAGCAGCAGGCAGGAAGGGAAAGCTGGCCCTGGCTGGGCTTCCCTTTGAAAACCTTGGGGGAAATAAGACAGGAAAGGAGTGAGTGGAAAGGAGAGGAGAAACAAGGATGGGGAAAACGCGGGTTGTGGCAGAGGGAAGGAGAGCGATAAGGAGAACAGAACCAGATGGTGAAACCAGAGCAGCAGAGGCAGGAGAGGACGAGAGGAAAGAAAAACAGTGAGGAAGAAAGAAAATAGTCATCAAGAAGAGGGAGGAAGAGAAGGTAAGGTGAGAGTCGGGGAAGGCAGAGCAGATTTGGAAGAGTATGAAACAATATTCTTCTTTTAAGGATTCAAAGGCGAGGGGAAACAAGCATCTCGCTGAAAGAAACGTTTCCTTCCCACTCCCTGGGCTTTGGGAGGTGTGGAGGCTGGGAAGAAAGGCAGAAAGGAGTCACTGAAGTCTCTGTTTATTTCAATGAGGAAAATGGTTTTGGAAAATTGTTATAAAAATGATGTTTCGAGCGGTCGCTCACACGAGTATTGGGCGCCTGTTAAAGGCGGGGCACATGGAATAGGACAGGTTTGGAACCCCCCAAATATTTCTGGGTGACTTCTTGGTTAGAAATGGCTTGATGAAATCCTGAACTGTGTGGTTAAACTTGATGGTGTGTTATTTTAAAGAAATGAGAAGGGGGGTCAGAATAAGAAATAAGAATGGCATAGCCTGTACAAAGTGCCAGTTTTCACAGAACCAGATGTGGCCTCTCTGGCAGCATGTGGAGGAGGGAGAGACTGCCTTAAGCATGGGCCAGCAACTGTCTGAAATACCCTTATTTCAGTTAAATAATGGAATTATTTCCATTTCAGCCACCAAAGAGGCAATTTTTGCCTAGGATTGGTTCTGGTAGGGGATTCTTTTGAGACTCTGCTGATGTAATTAAAGGCAGAAGAAGTTTTCTGGAAGAAGGGATCTCTAAGTTTGTTGAAAATTGGCTGCTTATTTTGAATTAAGCTGTAGGGGGGAAAAAAAACCCTGCTTCATGAGCAATAACGTATTTTTTCCAGCTGTTCTTTGCTTATTAATCTGTTAATGGGTAATTCTCTGCTAATGGTTGGGGATGCCTGTTAATATATCACAATCCCAGAGTATTGATTAGCTGCTTTATTTCCCTTTGTATGGCCAGGCTCTTCAGTAGCAAAGTCACAGGAAGAAAACAAGTGAGCCTGTACTTCAAATATCTCAGGGTACAGAGAGGAGCCACCATGGGACATATCAGAGGGTACTAAAATCAGCTAAAATATGCAGCATGTGCTCAGACTTTTCTGAAGCAGGAATGTACAAGCTACAGCTTTGATTTACTCCCTGAACTCGGGAAATACATCTCTGGGCACTCATTGCTGGGAAGTCTCTCCTTGAGCCAGCTCTGTACCTATAAATGACTGTAATACCTGGGTCAAGGGGTCTTAGAAGAGCTCTCAAAAAGTGATATAATCCACCTTTTATGGAGCAAAACTTGCAGGGAAAGGGAAGAGTCCTGTGCCAGGTTTACAGCAGAGTTAAGGATAACAGCCAAGGCCATACTTTTGCTAATACATTAGGATGGCTCAGAAACGTGCCAACTCTGGAGCTTGGGATAAAGCAAACGACAAAACTGAAAATATCCTTGACAAGATGTCTCTCTTAACACATTAAGAGGCTGTCCAAACTGAGAAAAAAATCCTCAGCAGTTCCTCTCCTTCTGTCACAGAGTCTGTGCTCGGGTGGTTGGAGTTTCAGGGCTCTGCTGTGTGTCAGGTGCCGGGAGAGGAGCAGCACTTTGGACACACGTCGTGTCTCACCTGCTCCTTTATGTGCCAGACACAGAGGGCACTGCAAAACCCCCCCAAAAACCTGGTGAATTCTCCAGGGAGGTCTGGACAGGTGTGCACAGCCATCATATGTTGTTGTTATATCAGGACATTGCAAACCAGATGTTTTCGCATCCCTAAAATCCACCTGGGTGATCAATGAAAGCAATCCCTCACACTCTGCTCCCCAAAATCCCCAGACAAACCCCAGAGCTGAAAGCAGAAGGAAAGAAGGATATTAAGCACATTCAGGCATGATAAACACAGAAGAAAAACACTGCAAAGGATAGTTGTGGAATACATTTGAATAGCAAATACATTTGAGGAAATCCCAGTCTGCTCGGGGACAGAGAAAAGGAAAATAAATTCATCACATTATTCATTGGAAATTATTTGTTCAGCTCCGCTCCTTAATGTGTCAGCTAAAGATGATTTCCAAGAGTGAAGATTTTCCTTTCTTGCTTGAAATGACTCAAAAAGAAATGAATATTCCAGCCACCAAGTGAGGTTAATATATGAGTTTCATAGGCATTTACTCACCACTGCTGTTCCCTGCAGAGTAATGGCACTGGAGGTGCATTCTGGGAGTGCCAGGGGTGAAACCAAAGTAGATGTTCCTGAATAATTTAGTGGTGTATGAAAGCTTATTTCATCATCATCAACACAGTAATACCTTGCACCAATGGAGTGCTTTACATCTCTGGGCTCCAAAGCTGTGCAAGTATCAGCATTTTCATTTTTCAGTTGGAGAAACTTGAGATTAGAGGGAGAAAAAAGCATTTTCCAAAGGGAGTGAAGGCTGTGGCAGAACTGGGATAACAATTCAGGTTCCTAGGAGGAGTCACCTGTAATGTCTGAGCTGAGTGTGGGTGAAGATGCTGCACTTTAGACCTGTTTATGCTTAGTGAAATATGAGAAATATCTAAAGGAAAGTATTTTTCTTTTTTCTTTTAATAGTAAAATAATAATTAAATGAAATTATAGCTTCCCAGGATAAACAAAATTTCAATATATCACTTTTTTTTCTGTGCACTGGTAATTCCAAAGTGGCAGAGCAGGTTCACATCCAATTCTTGGGATGGCAGCAGGCTCCACTTCCATTATCCAGTGATTATTGCCATTAGGCTGAAGGAGCAGAGAGCCCCTCGTGCCTCTCTTTGGGCTGTTTACACATGCATGTAGCTGGTAACTTTTTTTTTGTGTTTAAAGAGTCTAACAGCTCATCAATCTTATCCTTCCCTGAATGTAGATTGGTCTTTAATGAGATCAATGAATAGTGCTGGTACTTTGCTGGCCAAAATTGTAAATGTGCTGTTCCATTTCCTATTTACCCTGTAGCACAGGGATTTCGGCACGTTACTGCTAATGTGTTTTGCATTCTATTGCTCTCCTACAAAATTTATGGCCAGAGAGAGACTGCAAGAAACAGTATGGGCAGGGAGAGCTGGATTCTAGTCTCTCTACTGCACTCAGGTTTTTTTAAAAAATAGGGGTTTGGAATAGTTGAAGAAAAGGGAAATAGAGAGCAAAGAGGGAGCTGGGAAAGGATGTCAGATTAGTTTAATTAAAAGAAAACTTTGGGGGTTGAGGTATGTCAGAGACAGAAAAACGTGTGGCTTAAAACAGCTTTAATGAAGGTGGGATGTAATGGAAGTGCCTTTAGTCAACCTGGGCAAAAGCAGAAGGAGAGAGAGGCTGTTGGGCAGGGAAACAACTCAAAAA
Source organism: Rhabdornis inornatus (assembly GCA_013397075.1). Classification (NCBI taxonomy): domain Eukaryota; kingdom Metazoa; phylum Chordata; class Aves; order Passeriformes; family Rhabdornithidae; genus Rhabdornis; species Rhabdornis inornatus. The sequence goes on along the minus strand of VWZS01001110.1, from coordinate 143,447 downwards.
TGAGTGTTGGAAAAGCATCTGGTGTTAATCAGAGCTCTGGGGTGGCCTGAGATGACCAGAGCTCTTCCAGCCCAGTCCCCTCTCCTCACTGCCCTTGTTAGCTCTGCTTGGTCCTATTCCAGCTGTGCATTAACCTCTGGAACCACCACCCCAAATCCTGAAGGGTTTGTTTCTCAAGAGCCATACAGACACCCCTGAGCTCTGACTCGGGTGGTCTGTGGGTGTGAAGGTTGATGTTGAAGAGCCATGTCTGGTTCTGTGACTGTAAAGTGATGATTTCTGTCTTTCCTTTTCTCTTTTGGAGCTTTCCCCCATAACCTCTCCTCCTGAAGCAGCTCCCAAGGAAGTTGTGTCTCACAGGGATACATTTAGAAAATCTCACTGTGCCAGGGAAGGTTATTTGGCACCCTTTGCATATTAATTTTTTTTTTCCTGAACAGTGGTCTAAAGCCAGATAAAAGCTGTAGTCTGAACCTCTGACATGACTGTATTATTGGGGAAATCAGTGCAGAGGGTTGATAGCTCTGATAGGCTTCTCTTGGCCCATTTGTGTGCCGAAGGAAATTTCCTACTGACCAGCAACTTCACCAGCCAGGTGGTAGAGAGGCTGGATGGGCTGGTTGATTAACTCAGTGCAATGATTCCTGGAATTCCTGCATCCCAGACAAAATGCAGCCCGGCCACTCAGGGACCCTGCAAATATCCAGGTGACAAATGTGGTATTGCTGTCCCACAGCATGTTGTGCCTGTTAAATCTGAAATATGGGGAGGACCCCTTCTTTGGAAGGCAGGCAAATACTCAACCACATAGAAAGGGACTTGGGAAATTTGAGATAATGTTATTTTACGTGTTATCTGTCAAGAAAAGTGAACTCTTTCTGAAACGGGCAAAACTGCAGAGGAAAAGTGACTCTGCCCACCCCACAGCCTGGGCTGATTGCAGAAAAAGGCAGCCACAAATTCCAAGAGCTCACTGAAATCCTGCCACTGGGTTTGATGGTGCCAAGCCTCTACAAAGCCAGTAGAGATGATTTTCTGAGAAATCCCTTAGTAAGAGGAAATCCCTCAGCAGCAAAGAGCAGAGAGATATCTGCTCATCTTTTGGCTTTGGTAAAAGTGCATGCCTTGGACATGAAGGACAAAGTACAGAGCTGGGGCAGAAAAACAGGTTCTGTTCACCAGGAGGGATCCACTGGCAGTGGAGATGACGTGTGGAAAGACCCAATTTACAAAAACTTCAACATCTTCCCTTGCACCTGGACCAAACTGAGGCCTGAGCTCAGCACTCCCTTTGCCAGGTCAGCAAATTGGGCTCCAGCCCATGTAATTTCAGCAGCTGAGTGGAATGATGTAGATGTGACTGCAGAGAAAAGAAAACATGAGTGGATTTTTGGGGAGGTGGTCCAAATTCTGTTCTTTTTTTTTACTGTGATTTAATAACAACTCCATTTGGATCAAAGCTTTCTCAAGAGTTCATATTAATCTTAACTGATTCTGATATTTAACCTCCCTTCTCTGGACAATATGGTTTTCCATGCACTTCTTCCATGTGAGATGCCTGTTATATCTTATGCTCTTACCCAAATTTCCTCTGCAAAGGGCAATTAATCTCTCTGCTGCTTTATCCAGGATTTAAGTGCATGTTCTCCCTTTAATTCTGCACACTTCTTTTTTTACTTTCTGTCTTTCCATCCTTAAGTATCACCGAGTTGCCAGATAACACAGTTATTGTTCATATTACCAGAAGATTTTAATGGATTTATATAAAACTCAGACAGTGCCATTGTTCTTGAAGTCCATTTTATTGTAATGAAGTTCCACTCTTAATATTCTGTGATCTTCAGTGTCCTTTACAAGTAACTTTTTATAAATTAATCTATAATAATCTAATTCAAGTCAGTTAAAGTGGATAACTATACTCCAATTATGATATCAGGAAGAGTTTTTACATAATGAGGGCTTTTATATAGATGGTTAACGCTAATACTGTAGTTTACAACATACTGTATGAATCACTAATTAAATGCCTAAGTAGCAATAATGGAAGTGGAACTATCAATACAGAGACGATATCAGTGATGTAAGGCATTAATAAAACTTTATGGTCCCATTTAATCTTTTTTTATAGGTACTCCATTATGTCAGTTAAAAGAAAAGGCAGAAAAACAAGAAAGTGAGAGAGTGGAACTTAAAGGGACCAGGACACAGAATCTAAAATGGGCTTTCCCTTGTACCATGCCCCCAGAATGGGCCAGATGGAAAAGTGATGAGAAAACTGCCCAGTAGAAATAAGTTTATCACATTTCTAAAAATATGGCTGTTCACTGCAGCTGGATGGTTTAAATGTTCCTTAAATAACTCATATTCTATTATTTCAATGAAGGGGCAGCTTAAAGAGTATCTTCAAAGAGGAATCTGAGTTTAGCACCACTCTGTCCCAAAAGGAACAGCTCAACTGTTGTGCTCCTGCCATTGGCCAGCAGAGATGACTCGAAGGGTAAATACATAAACATTTATATTGGAAGAAGAAACTATTAACAAAGGTATTTTATTTTGAAGCCAAAGCACAATCTTGGCTCCGGCGCTGCCCAAGGAGCGTTGGAGGCTGCTCTCCTGACAGGACATCTCCTCTGTGTTCCTTGGCCCCCAGCCAGTGTCCCCCGCAGGAAAGCAAGCTGCCCATTTGCATATCAAAGCAGAGGAATAAGCCAAGCCCAGCAGACCTCTAAAGGGAAGTGAGAGTATATGGGAATTTTTAGTTTTAACTCTCAATTAAAGAAGAAAAAGGACCACCTCCATTCCTTTCACGAAACAGCCTCTTCAAATGTCTTTTGCAACACATTTGAGCAGAAATAACAATGTAACCCCCCAAATCCCCTCACAGGGTGTTTCAGTCCTGGCTGTGTTTTAACGAATAAAGGGAAGAGATGTTTTTGTTTTTTTTTTTCCCCTAGTGCTTGATATCAGCCCTTAGAAAATCATTGCACCGAGTCCTTAACACACCTTGACATGTATTAGGAGTGTGCAGTGCCAGGCTCGTGTTTCATGCTCGCTGCTGTTGAAGTGACGTGTTTATTTAGCACAAAATTTCCAGCCTGGTGCCTTTTTGTGCCCCACAGGAGGAATTTGACTTCACCTGCATTGGATATCAGTGCTGAGGTTTGGCTCTGAACTCCACCTTTTCTGGATGCCCATTGCTGGGCAAACTGGAGCTGACAATCACAGCCTCCAATAAAAATAAATCTTTCTGTATTATTTTAAAACTATGACTTCAATATGGGTAGATGAAGAGGCTGTGAAAATTCTGTGCCAGTATCAGTGAAGATTAGATCTGAGAGCTCATGTCTCTGTGATAAGGAATTCATTACTCCCCTTGCCCATCAAATGCAGCTGTTGGCAATGCTCTGCCTCGATACACGGAGTGGGGACATCAATAATCCTGAAAATTTGCAGCTGAAACCAAACCTTCGTGCAGCCCCCGTTCCTCCCATGTGTTGTTCCATTTCACAGCCACCCCTTCAACTCTCTTCAAACACCTTTGGAGAGCTGAAGTTTAACTTGTAACTTTCTGGCTTTTTAGGCAGCCCTCTTTCCACCGAGTGGAGTGGGCTGTGTTTTGTGGAATGGCAAATGTAGCTGGAATGCAGGAGCAGGAACAGCTCTGCCTCTTTGTACCACCTGACAAACCCTGGGCTTGCCAGGAGTAATCAAACGTAAATAATGTTTAAAAGGTACCTAAAAATGATGTGGGTTTTCCTGTGAGTCCAACCTTTTCATGTGAGCAGAGCTCATCCTTGGTCACTGGCTTTTCTTCATAGAATGGTTTGGGCTGGAAGGGACCTTAAAAAAGCATTTAGTTGAGATTTATCAGCAATTTCTCTAGAGCAGCCATTACCTTCTGGCTGCCAGGAGCAATCAACCATGGAATAAATGCTTTATTAGAGAAAAAAGCACCTTTCAAATGATTTGTCATGACCAAAGGTTTTCTGGAATTACACAGGAGGCTGTGATTGTCCTTCCTGTTCTGCAGTCCGCTGAAAGAAGTTCTGCCACAAAGCTTCAAGTCCTTCAATATTTTCTAATCTTTCAACAGCTCGTGGTTTTTTCCACAGGTCTCTTGGTTGATCATAATAAAAATAAGATAAAAAGATCAATGAAGGTTTGCTCTGGTTTAATGATTTTAGGCACAGTCCCTTCCTTTTCAGTGGTCTTGTCCCCCATGGCAGCTGAGCACTGTAAGGTGCCATAAACCTGAGACCTGGTGGTAGTTTGTGTCAAAAATCCAGAAATGGCACTAATGGACAATAAAAAATAATCAATGAGAGGAATGGAGGCTCAGCTGTGTCAGCAGGAATGGCTGGAGAGCCTGAGCTGAGCAGGGGGACCACGGCAGGACCCAGCCCCACATTCCTCTGCCCCAATTTGTGTAAATAAACTCCTGGTGTGAAGCCCCACTGAAGACACAGGTTTGTACCTAAGGAAACTGAGGCTGTGATCTCACTTTTATCTGCATTTTTCACAGTAATTCGATTTTTTTGGTGTCTTGTGGGGACTCTAATTCTTCTTTCTGCACAGGAAGCTCTGTAGGCTCTATATAGGGGGAAAAGTTGCTGTACGAACTGTCTTAAGCTGAGGCAGAAATTTTTTGCTTATTTTAAAGGGTGTTTGGAGAAATATTGAGACTTTGAATGCAGCTTGTTCTGCTGCATCTCTGTTCCCTTTGAACACACCTACACATTCAGTGTCACCTCCATTTGGTTTATCGTGCAATAAGATGTCAAGTTTAATTTTATTTATGGGCTTAATATTCAAGTTTTTCACAAGTTATTTTCCCCATATGGGCCTTTAGAAATATATTAGAAAAACCATCATGTACTGCTGTTAGGAGCAATGCATTAATAAGTAGATGAGCCTCCTGCTGATGGGCAAAAATCTGGTTTTAGCACCATATGAAGGCATTTGGTCCAAAATGAGAGATGAACCAGAGAGTTTTACTGGTTATGGATGACTGGAGCATTGTAATAGTTTGTGTACCATCAAGTGCAATGCTCACTCCTGTTTTAAAATTAAAATATCCTCTTAAATGTGCATTGTTGAGTCACCCTGACTCTGTTAATGGGAGTTTCAGTCTGAATTCTGTCTCCAGAGTGTTCCTGTGCTCTTTGGGAGCTTGGCCAGAGCCAGGAAGGTGCCTTTGTTATCGAGGGGCTCCATTTCACCCTCTGGGTTAGACCAGGAGCCTTCTGAGCTCTGAGCATTTGCACAACTGTGAATGAATGAAGCCTGCCTGATACTTCATTTCTTTTTTTTTTTTTTATAATTCATCAAGAAGCAAATCTGGCACAAGCACCTAAAGTGATGACAAAGATCAGTTTTCCGTTCCGGTGCCTCCCTGGCAGCCTGTGGTGTCTCTGCTGGCTGGCAGAGCCGGTTCTGTCCTTGCAGGGTGCCTCCGCATCCTCTCACCTTCCCCGTGCGCGCTGCGGGGAGCGCCGCTCCGGGAGCACTTTCGGCCCTTCCTTCCCAAACGAAACCTGTTGCGGGCTTTGAGCCTGGGATTGACAGGGGAAGGGGAACAGCTGTGATGTTCCTCTAAAGCTAAATGTTGCCGCTTTTGCATAATCTGCAAAAATATGTTGTCAGGGCGAGCGCTCCAGCTGGCTCGCTGCCACCTTCCCCTCCGCAGCGCGGGCTGCGGGAGCGGGCGGAGCATCTGGAGAGCGGAGGGTTCGCTCTGACACCGATGTGTCAACCTAATATAGCAAAAA
>VWZS01001110.1:97281-137645 GCA_013397075.1 Rhabdornis inornatus | reverse complement strand
AAAAAAAAGAAAAAGAAAATTAGAGAGAGAGGGAGAGAGGGATATTTTAGTAACTGGAGGTTTTTTTTTCCTTGCAAGAGACGGAAACAAAGGGAGATGCGGCTCGGAGCGGCGCGGTGCTGGAGGGGCGGTGGGAGCAGCGGGGTGGCGGCGGGCAGTGGTGTTGGCATATGCACACCACAATCTCCTTAATACCCATGGTAAATCCTGCTGGCTGCTACAAGCTCTGTGCTGAATGTTAGGCTTGTTTGCCTTCTGGTTTTTAAGCCCCTAAACACTTTGGGGCTGAAATTCCCACAGAAGGTAACAAGAGCTTTGTTAACCCTGCGCGATGATGTTAACCCTCTATTGAGAGGAGATTATCTTGGGCAAGTGGGGCAGAAGGACGGGGTGAGCTGGGGAGTGCTCGGGTTTGGGTGCTGGTTACCCCGGGTTTATCTTTCCAACAGCACAACTCCATTGCATTCAGCAGGGATTTATGGAAAGCATAGGAGTAGAGGATGACAACAATTCAGAGTGGTTGATGGATGGATGTTGCTCATCTGCTTAGACCCAAGGGTCAAGAACTGCTTGTTAAACTTGAGTTTTTATTTTAGGCATGTTGCTGCTGTTATTTCAAGGTGATACAGAGGGTTTCATGTGAGTTTTCCAGGATTATGTTCATTAGGATCCATGCGTAAGGTTTTGTGATGTTATAGTCTTCCTGTGCTCTGAGGAAAGAAAATTCTGATGGAGATTGCAACCCAGCAGGTGATTTGGTGTTCTTTGATCCTGGTGCCTTGCACCAGAAATCTTCTGGTTCTGATGGAATGAATAAGGAATCATAAAACCCTTGCTACAATTTTTCGGCAGTAAGTGTGAAGGTAGCACTTGGTTATTGTTCTTAAGTAACATAAAGAGAAAGATGATGCCAATATCTGCATCTAATTGACATCTTTAGACAAAAATGCTGTTTGCTTCCAAAAAAATGTTAGAGTTGGATAAAAGTTGAGAAGAGGATGAAAGACCAGGAGTGCTGCTCTAGCCAGGGTGTGAAGGGGGCAGGCTTGGCTTTTGTTGGGAGCATCGTGGACAATAATGAGCATAAATCCTGTAGGGTGGATTCAGAAGGGGTTAAGATCATTAAAAGATTGGTTAGAATTTGTTTTACTGCTGTTAATCTCTGTTATGAAACAAAGTCTCTGAAATGGGATGGGTGGTGAGTAGAAGCTGTGAGCTTGTTCTCCATGTGAATGTGTGTGTGCAAATGCTGGCTTGAAAAAGAGGTTGAGGGCAGGTGTAAAAGGCTTTTTTTCCAATATTTGGTAGGAAAATGCCTTTTCCTGGTCCATGGGCCCCCCTCAGTGAGGTGTTCCCAGCTTTATCTTCCCACTCCACACCCTGTGGACAGGGCTGGGCATCACGTCCCTGCACACACATCTGCAAGAGACAAAGTTGTTAAGTGCTAAAATACTGAGATTATACAAACACCAAAGGTGGGCTCAGCTTTATCTCATCTAAAATAACAGCAAACCCCTTTTTTCTTTTATTTATAACCCTTTCTGTATAGAATGTGCACATATATATCCTGTAGTTCAGTGAGGAGGCTGCTTGTCCTGTGCTCTGAGCAGACTAATAGACAAATTTCCCCCAAATCTGTGCATTTGTCTTTTGGCAATTCTTGCAATCTGTTTTATTTGTTGCCAAAATATACACTTAGACTGATGGAAACCTGCATGGCCTTTTTTTTTTTCATCTGACTGATTTCCCTCCTTTGGGTTGTTTATCCTTCAAATGTGTGTTAAAGGGATGAGGAAAATATTTACTGAGCTCTTAAAGAATGGGCCATAATCAGGAAAAGGTAAATTCCCCATCCTCCCTTGGCAAGTGCATTCCAGTAGATCTCCTAATAAATCACCTCTGTGAACTGAAGGTGTGAATAACACCTGGGTCTGTACTACAGGAGGATAAGAAAGTAATAGTGCCAGAAATGGGAATTTGGGAAGAATTGTGCTTTTAGTTGTGCAGGGAGGGTTTGGAGGGTGATGTTTCAATGAGTTTTTTTCACTGCAAGCATTTAATCTTGTAATTATTTTATTATTACTAAAGTGTGTAATCGTAAAATATATTTTTGTTATTATATAGTATGATGTTATTATAACATTGCTATATTACTGTTATAATAATATAATATTATGACAACATAATTATCTTGTAATGATTCTATTATTACACCCAGTGTAATAATGCACCAATGCTGATTTATAGATGCTTTTTAAATTCAAGATCAAGCAATTCTTCCCAAGTTTGAGAGGGAAGCAATGCCAGAGTTCTGTTGAGAGGCACATTGTGGAAGAGAAAGAAATAAGTAAAGGAAACTGAGCAAAGCCTTCAGGTTGGTCATCAGGAGAATTTTTTCATGGAAAAGGTTGTTAAACACTGGAACTGCCCAGGGAGGTTTGGAGTCCCCATCCCTGGTGCTCAAGGAAGGCCTGGAGGTGGCACTCAGTGCTCTGGGCTGGTGACAAGGTGGGCATTGGGCACAGCTGGGACTTTTCCAATCTCAGGGATTCTGGAATTCAGAAGCCCTGCAGTTTTAACTGAGCCAGGCCAAAGTTTTAAGGTCATTTCTCTCCTGTTCCAAATGGTGTTGTGGGGCTTTTTGTTTCAGTGAGAAATTTAATTACATGCCTATGCTGAGCAATTTCTGTTGGAATTGGCAATTTCTACTCTGCCTGTTCTCTGGATGTGAAGATGATTCTCATTTGCAAATAATTTTACCATTTTTCCTCTCTGTGAGGCTGCAAAGGGTGGGTCAGAACAAAATGTGCTTTCAAATAGATGCATGTGAAACAATCAGCTTGTAAAAAGATTGCTCAGAAAAAAGTGCTTGAAAAAACTCTTGTTATCTCTACTCCTTCCTAAACCTTTATTAGAAGCTGATAATGCAACATTTTAAATGTGAAATCCAACAGTATCTCAAAAGACTTGTGGGATTCCCCCAATGTTTCAATATAATCTGAAACAAAAGATTTTGAACTCATCCTGTGCCATCTCTGAGTAAATTTTTAGTTTTTAAATTTTTTTATTGGTTTGGGGGATTTTTGGCCTAAGGGCTACATTTCCCACCAAGCTGCTCTTAAATTAAATAATAAAGGATTGAAATATTAGGGGAAGAAAAGGCTGCAGCCACTATTGCTCCTTCCAGTGCTCTNATATATACTATATATATACTATATATATTTTATTATATATACATAAATTATGTTTGTTATTATATATTGCAGATATTGTTATCTTTATCTTTATATTTTTATATTAATTCATTAATTAATATTTATTATTATATCTCAGATGGGTACTGCTTAAGTTATAACAGCTTCTGCCTGCCACCAGGAAAACATGGTCAGGCCTCACGTAGCCTTAATTTATCTTGAGATCCCATCTTTTATCTGTGGGAACCTGCTCCCTCAGCAGGATGAACTTTTTGTGGGAGAGTGAATTGGTTGTATGGGCGTGCTCAGGACTGTTCTCCCTGTGATGCCTCCCAGAAATGGGGGAAGAAAGGGTTAAGTCAGCCTTTAGCATCCCACATAATTATTCCTGCCCAATTGTCTCCAACTGGAAACTCACAATTTGTTACCACTTAGTTGGTTTCGGTGAATGAAGAGGATTCATTGCTTTTTGCTGCCGCTCAGACCTTTTGTTCACAGTTTGGAGAAAATTGCAATCTTTTCTTGCTACTGTTCCAGCTTTAGCCATGCTTGGTTAAGCCAACGCTCAGATTTCTCTGGATTCATTCACATCCACTAATCTGGGAGCGAGCAGGGTTGGATTTTCTTTTCTTTTTACTGCTTTTCCTTGAGTATTTTGTTTGCAAACCGACACCAGCAGAACATTTATTTTTACAATCTCAATATTTTTGCAGTGACTCCACTTTCTGAAATTTCCCTCTCTTTATGGGATGGACATATATCTGAATTGTGTTAATATTTCCTGAGCTTCACAAGAGACTAAAGAAATAAAAAAAAAAAAGAAGTCACTGCTATAGGCATAGGTAATAAAAATGATGTGATGACTTTATATAAAACAGCATCCAGTGCTTGTTCATGGGTTGGTTAACTTTTGTGAGTGGTGTCAGTAGCTCCTGTGGGATGAGCATGGCTTACATGTTCATGGAAAAGATCTCAGAAAGTTTAGTAGCTGAAGGGTTATTTTTTAATAAAAAGTGAGTGAGATGGAGCGCGCTGATTCTGATTAACCAACTGTGACAGATGGTAATTCTTCCCTTTAAACGTGGCTTAGAGAAATTAAATTCAAGGTGATTTAAGAACTCTTTAAGAGCTGCTGAACCCAACTTAAAGAAAAAACAAAAAGCAGAGCAGAGCACCTTGAAGTTGTCTTTGTTTGCTCTTGCCCGAGTGTCCCCAACGTTGGGGAGCCAGCTCCGTTCCCAGGGACCCACAGGGACCTTCCCACCCAAGTGGAGAGTCCAGGGTGCCATGGGACTGGCCCAGGAAACGTGTCTGGTTGTGCTCCTTCAATCCAAATAATGGCAATTTATTATTATCTCAGGAAATCATGCTACTCAAGATAAATGTTTTGGTGTTGGAGGAGGGAATTATTACACATTTCACTGGAGATTTGCTCTCTGGGTTCTGCAAAACTTGTGCTGTATGTTTTTGAAGGATGTTTTTGGGGTTTGGGTCGACGAGAGATGGCTGAGACTTTCTCATTGTGATTCCCAAAGCATTGACTGGTGTTGAGATTTAAAGGGATCTCAATCTGCCAGGGCCAAACCAGCTCTCCTCACCTGGTTTCACACTAGCAGTCTATGAACAGCAACAGCCTACCCTTCAACTAATTGCATCATCATAAAGTAAAGCCAAGATCTCAAAACTGGACTCAGTTTCACCCTAAAGAGGTTGGAATCTGACTGTACACCCTGATAAGATGGTTTAAAGCACTGTGTGAAACCCCACACTGAGCAAAGTTTGCAATTCTTTTCATGATGGGCATATGCCTGCGTGATTTACACAGGAAATCAAACCCTAAACCTTCAGGGCATTTCTGCTAATCACGTTTCTAGAAACAGCACACAAAGACAAATACCAGGCTTCAGCATTCTGGTTTGTAAAACCATGAGAAAGTGACTTGTAAGAGGGGTGGGGGTTGTCTGGGTGTAGCCTGGGAGCACAGCATCCCCCTGCTTGTCCCTAATGGATCAAATATAAGATTGTACCTGAGCAGGGATGAGACAGTGTGATATCAAGTCTGGTACAAGGAGATGCATCCCACTGAGAGCAGAGTAGCACATCCCTGAATTCCTGAGGTGCTCCTGTCCCAGCCCTTTGGTTGATATCCATGTGAAGAAGAAAGTGAGCCAGCTACAACAGTGATGTTCAAATCCTTAAAGGCCTCCCAGCTTCCCAGGATGGCTCCTGTAGCTATTACTCTTTATGTAGCTGAGCTATTCTAGTGCAAACATAAATCTCTTTATTTATAAAATACAGTGTTTCAGCTATTTTGTGTTATCTTGGTGTCAGTGGTTTCGATATGATTTCTTGAAATTGCTTCTGTCAGCTGTTGGGTAACTGGGAGTTGGAAATGTATTTATGTGTGCACCTTTATATTTCACTCTCTACATGTGCACGTGCACCCCTCTATTTATATCAGATACTGCTCTCAAGTTTTAGTCCAGTTCTTCCACTGATTCTATTAATTAATAGAAAATTATGAAAACCATCCACAGCAAGTTTGAAGGAGAATCTCTGCCCTCCACTAGCTATGGAGTTCAAAACGTACACAAGTGATTTTGTTGATTTTCCCTTTTCTGGCTGGATGAGTTCTTTCCTCCAGAGGAATTTCTCAGGTGCATGTCCACACGTATTAGTCGAAAATTCCAATTTTCTGTAGGTGTTCTCTAACACAGATATGCAGTGCTGGGTGTCCATCCCATCCCTGGAAATGTCCAAGGCCAGGTTGGACAGGGCTTGGAGCACCCTGGGATGGTGAAAGGTGTCCCTGCCCATGGCAAGGGGTGGCACTGGATGAGCTTTAAGGTCCTTTCCAGCATAACCCATACCTGGATTTTATGATTGTTTAAACAACCCTGTCATTAAGGCAGAGCCTTATGGGAAGGAATTACCTTTATTTTCTGAAGGCTGTTTTTTCCCTGTAAGTCTTGTGCCAGTGCAGTCTTTCAGACTCATCCCAAATTGTGTTTTTTGGACATACTTGTCTATGATGCCCATCCTGTTCAACTTCTGTCTACTTCCATGACCTGTCCTGGTTAGGCAACAAGGCTGGTGAGGGGTTTGGAACACAAACCCTGTGAGGAATGGCTGAGGGAGCTGGGGTTGTTTATCCTGGAGAAAAGGAGACTCAGGGGTGACCTAATCACTGAAAGGTGGCTGTGCTCAGGTGGGGTTGGTCTCTTTGAACAGGCAGCACTGACAGAACCAGAGGACACAACCTCAAGCTTCATCAAGGGAAATATAGGTTGGATATAAGGAAAAAGTTTTTTATGGAAAGAGTGATAAAGTACTGGAATGGTCTGCCCAGGGAGGTGGTGGAGTCACCATCCCTGGATGTGTTTAAAAAAAGCCTGGATGTGGCACTCAGTGCCATGGTCTATTTGAGGTGTTAGGGCTGGGTTGGACTTGATCATCTTGGAGATCTCTTCCAACCCCGTGATCCTTCAGCAAGGAGCCTGGTCCTGGAATGGGAAACCCCCTCTTTGTCCAGCCACAGGCTGGACTGAGCTCAGGAGAAACAGGCTCTGACCTCCTGTGTGCCTCAGGGTGGAACCTGTAACCTCAGAGCAGCAAAGTGTGCGCCTTTTGTTATTTTTAATGCTGGTGGAATGATTTATTAATGTGTATTTTTATATATCCCAACATCTTGTGCATCACAGTGTCACAACTGTTACCAAACCACCAGTGCTGAGCACTTTAAAGTGCTCAAAGTGGTGGCATTTGTGGTCTGACATTTAAATATATGGTGATTCCCATGAAATCATCGTGTTCTGCATCTCGAGGCTTTTAGGAAGAAATGACAGACTTGAATTAATGCTTGGTCATTATTGTTCTATCATGTGCTCTCATTGCTTCATGAGGATTAGGGAGCTGGTGATCATATATCTGTATTTGTGTGCCAAGGCATCATCATTGCTATTTACTCTGATTACCCTGGTGGAGAAAATACTTTACATTATCACAAAACAGTCTGAAGTGGGAAGATTTTGCAACAAAGCCCAGCAGTGCCAGTCTGATGAGATGTTGACAAGTGTTAACATGTCCAATAATCAATATTTAATAAGAATTATGGAAATAGCTCTTCTTCATGAAGGGTATTTAGTGATTGTATTTGATTTTGATAATTGTTTGCAGAGTGTGTTGGGTTATTTGTTCTCTCTTCTGTGCTGGGTTCGGTTTCCAGGGGAGAAGCCTCAAATCTTGACGAGTAATTCTTCAAATTAAAATTAAGAGTAGTCTTTCTGCATGACAACAGCTCTGATGGCTTTATGCACTCCTTCAAAAACATCTTTTTTTTTCATTTTTGTCACTTTTTCTTTTTGAGGAAAGCTGGTTGAAGTTGTGTTTCCCAGCTCAAGAGTGGTTCTCATTGGGGGTGTACAGCAAAGTTCATCTTTATTTATCTGCTACCTGCAAAGCAAGGGATAAGTGCTGTTGAGAGATGGAAAAGTTCATTCTCTCCAGCAAGGTTACTCTTCTTGATGAGCATTAAAAGATAGCTTTGAGCCATTCACAATTATGACCTTGACTAGGAAAATGTAAGTTAATAAGGCTTCAACAAATTATGGTCTTTTTGGTCGATTTGCCTAGTGAACTGTTAATTGTAAAACTGAAAGACATTATGTTCAGCTTTCTCTATCACATCTTTTGTGTTTTAACAGTGACACTTCATTGAGTGCAATTAACAAAGCCTAGGAGATTTATTAACACACTTCTTCATGGCCAATGATCCATTCCACTTAAGACATAACACTGTAAAATGCACATTATCTCCTTTTGGCACTTACAATAATGCTTCATGAACTAGGAAGGCATATGTTAAAGCAGATAAAATAGCATTATTAGCTGACAAATCTTACAATTTATTAGACAGTTAATTTATCAGCTTAAAAGACACTTAAAACAGCTGTGCATTTAATGTCTTTTTAATGTATCCAGTAAAACTTGCATAATTGCCTGTAGTGCAATTTATTTTTAGCTATGTTGCAAAATGTCTGCATTTACTGTTTACATCTTCTTTAATTTTTCCTGCAAGGCTCATCACATCGAGGCAGGCTCTAACAATGAGGGCAGATAATCAGATAAAGAGCCTGCTTGTCCAAATGGCCGCCCATGAATGAACTATTCACAAGTCCATGCTGAGCTGGACCAAAGAGTTCCTGCGTTTTATCTCCACCCCAAGGGCAAGAGGGAGGGGGGAAAAGAAAAATCCAGGGAGCTCGGTCATGGAACGCTGGGCACTCCGGAGCATCCCTGGAATTAGCATTTGGAGCCCATTCGGAGCCACATGTCTGGGGTGTAAACTAACAAGGCTCCAAGACTGCATTAGCAGAGGTGTTTCATTTTATAATTAAGGTAACAGCTCCCTGCAGATCCATTGCAGCAGCCCTAAGTAGTGTCTGTGAAGGGAGTGGTGGAGAGGATACACATTTAATGACTCCGATGCATAAATTGGCTGTGTTTGTTTATTGCTCTCTAATTTAATGGAACCTTTTGTTAAATCTTTCTGCCTTTTTTTCTTCCTTTTTTTATTTTTTTTGAGCATACCGCTAGTAATGATTTCTGTGGGAACAAAGGGTGTTGCTTATTAAAATAAAAAGTCAAACATTGCCGTTTCCATTAATTAAATGTCAGATTAGCTTAATCTTTTTATAAATATTGGATATAATCTATTTACAGAGGGAAATCAGATCTGCAGATGCTGGGGAAGGAGTGTGGAGGTGCAATTCTCCTCACTTTGCAGAAATCAGGTGGGGTGGGGGAGCTGGGGTGGGTCAGACCTGCAGCTGGGACCCCAAAACAAAGCAGATTTTACTGAATACAAGGAGCACAGGGATATAGGGACCTCTTCTGAAGGAATAGGTGAGTCTTGAGAAAGGGAAAAAGCTCTTCTGGAGAGTTTCCAAATTGAGGAGTCTGAGATTTCCAAACGCCCAGAGACCTAAAATGAGTGGAATCCATCAATGTGGGCTATGCACCAAAAATATATGAATAAAAGGAGCAAAGGAATGTCTTTAAANTAACAATGAGGGCAGATAATCAGATAAAGAGCCTGCTTGTCCAAATGGCCGCTCATGAATGAACTATTCACAAGTCCATGCTGAGCTGGACCAAAGAGTTCCTGCGTTTTATCTCCACCCCAAGGGCAAGAGGGAGGGGGGAAAAGAAAAATCCAGGGAGCTCGGTCATGGAACGCTGGGCACTCCGGAGCATCCCTGGAATTAGCATTTGGAGCCCATTCGGAGCCACATGTCTGGGGTGTAAACTAACAAGGCTCCAAGACTGCATTAGCAGAGGTGTTTCATTTTATAATTAAGGTAACAGCTCCCTGCAGATCCATTGCAGCAGCCCTAAGTAGTGTCTGTGAAGGGAGTGGTGGAGAGGATACACATTTAATGACTCCGATGCATAAATTGGCTGTGTTTGTTTATTGCTCTCTAATTTAATGGAACCTTTTGTTAAATCTTTCTGCCTTTTTTTCTTCCTTTTTTTATTTTTTTTGAGCATACCGCTAGTAATGATTTCTGTGGGAACAAAGGGTGTTGCTTATTAAAATAAAAAGTCAAACATTGCCGTTTCCATTAATTAAATGTCAGATTAGCTTAATCTTTTTATAAATATTGGATATAATCACTGCCAAGGCCACCACTGCCTCATGTCCCCAAGTGTCACATCTGTATAGCTTTTAAATCCTTCCAGGGCTGTTGACTTCAGCACTCTTCATCTACTGCAAATCCCAACTTTCAGCTCAGGTGTGAGTTACTCTTTGTCCCAAGCCTGGGAAGGTTTTTCACCCCTCTCCTCTCTGTGTTTTGGGAAGGGGAAATAGAAAAGAAATGGGATTTTCAACATGCACATCTTTACAAAAGAATTGAGTAATCCAAGGCTAAATCCTCCTAAAACCGTTTCATCATGTCAGGATGCTTTTTGATTTCCCTTTTAAATGTAGTTATCCACTCAGAATTACTGTGTCCAGTGCACGTTTGCAGAAGTGCTGAGGGTCTGCAGTGACTGTGTTAATCCCAGCTAGCCTGGAAAATACTGTAAAAACTTTTCTCATAAATGACTAACATTAGGAGCCTGGCAAAATGATAAATTGTCCAAATGAGGGGACGGGAGGAAAATGAATGAATTATTGAACTCAAGTATAATAGAGGTGTATGGATACCTATAGTCATTACAAGAAAATGTTATGTATTACATTTAATTAAACCCAAACAGGTAATAGTGCATTATTCATGCAGAGATAGTCATCTAATGAGAGCTGCTTCTCCCTTGCATTAGTGCAGCATTGCTGACTGTTTCATTGCTGTACACTGAATTCTTGGAGAGGTGTCTTTGTCCCAGTTACAGCTGAATTCTGAGGACATTGGGTTTCTGGTGAGGAGTAACCTGGCAATCTGTAATTCTAAAATTACAGCTCTTTTTATGACAGATTTTAAAGGCTACCACTGCAGAAGAAGGTGCTCTTTAAGTTCTCCTTCTGCTTTTAGCAGGACATCATCATCTGTTTCGTGTTCTCTCCATTTGTCACCATGAATTGAATTTCCAATAATTTAAAGGTAAAACATTTTGGGCAGGAAATTCCCAGAATTATTTGTTCAGGCCAGCACCAATGTTGGGGTGATGCTGAAGAGCAGCTTCAGATTTAAAGCAGTATTTTCTCAGAGTAAAATCTAACCTTTGAAATCTTTCTTGTGCATAATCCACCTTCTTACAGGAATAATTATTTTACAGGCTAGTGGAGTTTTCTCATTTTGTGAGCAGCTTAAAAATAAGCTCATCTGTAGCCACAAACACTTGAGAACCTTTTCACATTCCTTGTTTGGAAGCTTTCAGGCACAGAGAGAGGACAACTCATTGCAAAATGTTTGGTTGGAAATACAGTTTGACTTATCTGGATTTTTTTTCTTGCTGTTTAATGAACAAGTATTTTCTATAAAGATAAAAAAGTTGCAAAACCACGAATAAAAAGCAGTGATTAATTTTTTTTTTAGTTAAACTTTAGGAGCCCTTCTCTCCAAACCTGGTGGGTGAAGGTGGTTTCTAAATAAGGTCCTCAACACAGAGCATGTGGCTGGAATTGTAACTTCTCTTCAAAGGGTTGTTTCTACCTCATGAAAGATGAATTTGTGTGGAAAAAGCACACATTGGCTCTGAAATTCTGATTTGTCTACAGACCTGTGCAACCCCTGTCATTTGAGAGGTTAAAAAGTCAAAAAAGTAATTTTTAGAAAGCTCATCCTGGCATGAGAACACAGAAAATCTTGGCATGTTTCTGACCAGGGGGGTGAGTGAAGGAGATGAGGAGCTGGAGGAAACAGGACTGTTCCCTGTTCTTTAATTCCACCTTTCCTGTCTTTCCTACTTGGGACCATGAAATTTGGTGAGTTTAAGAAATCATAATAATCTGGAAACATGTTAATAATTTTTCCCTGGGATAGTTAGTTTATTAAACAGCTAAACCCTAGTTCCTCTTAACATGGGACACTGCCATAAGATAATTAATTACTGTGTCAGAGCCTGAAAATAGTTGGTTTCACTGTGTTTTAATAACATTTGTCTTGAGATTATTTGTAGAAAAGTATTGTAGAAAAATGTTTAATCTCCAGGCTGTTGTGCCACACCTTTCTGTTTTACTAGGTGGGATTTGCCTTCCCTGATGTGTGAAATCTCTCCCCAGTTTCTCAGCAACCTCGACAAAAGTCTCTTTTTAAAAACCCACATTTGAGCAGGCACTGCTGGTTTTGCAAGAAACACATTTGGTGTCGTGGGGAAGGTCCAAGGGAAGCAGGAATGTGGGAATCCCTGTCGGGGCTGGAATCTTTAGGGGAGAGATTTTTGAGGGTTTTTGGGGACAGGGGATGCTCTGAGCCCCCGTGTGGGATTTTCCACAGCTTTAGTTACTGGTACAGCTCTGCTTGTGAGAAACACCCGAGGAAAAAGGAAAAGCAGCTCTTCCCGTGGGTTTTCCAGGCAGCAATTAGAAAACTCTATCCAGTGAGCTTTCCTGACAAAAATCACTTCAAGAATGCTACACAGAAAAATTTTTCCCTCCTTCCATCCTCTCCAATAGTAAAAAAAATGTCCTTTTTTCTACTCAGTTGTGATTTAACCTGCCCTCCTAGAAGATGAACCTGTACTTAAAACTAGTTTTGGGTCATGTTGTTTTTCCCCCTGAGCATCAGAAGCCAGATGTTTTCAGTGCAAAGGAAATTAATGGCCTAAATAATGAATATATTAAAGCACTGCAGCCACAGTCCATCTGCTGCTTTAGGCACTGCTATTGGGGAAGCAAGATCAGCCCCTTTTTAATTTTTTTGAGTTTGTTATAGATCTTGTAAATGTGAATAAAAGAAAGATTAGCCTGGTCTGTGAGGAGCTGTTGGCTATTGAGGAGTAAGGAATGATGTAGAAGGGATTGTGCCAGCTTGGAATAGCTGGAGAAATCACATGGATCCCAATATTTCATGGCAGCTCCTTGGTGTCCTGACCCATCCCCACAGCTGAGGGCGGATCTTTGGTTCCTCAGCAGACCAAATCTTGCAGCTCCTGTTCCAGCCCTGTCCACCTGGGAATGCTCTGAGCCCTTTATTTCTAAGAATGCTTTTGTTGTGACCCCAGAGGAAGCTGTAATGACCATTCCAGAGCATCCTGACAATAATATTTTATATAAAAAGCTGTGTGGGCAGAGCCCTGGGGAGAGAGAGGCACTAGAATAGAAAACAACCACAACGTTTTAATTTGTTTTCCTGGAAGCTCTCTTTTAAGTTTTGTTTTTTTTCCTTCATTATTATACATGGAAATTCCCACAGAAAGGCAGGACATTTCCAAGGTCCAAAGATGGTGATACCTTGACAAATAATGGTCTTTCCGGCTGATTTTGTATTCTCCCAGTTTGGGTGCTTGGCTGGAGTCTGGTTCTTTTGGATGTGTCATGTGTCCATCACTTGATTCCACCACTTTAATTTCAAGTCCAGTGAAAATTTGCTCTTTAAATCTTGGAATACACCTTTTTACAGTTCTTCCACTGTCCTTGGTTTTACAGACTGTCCAAATGCCTGCCACCAAAACAGCCTAGCAAAGTTCCAGCTTTTTGTCAGAACCAGACTGACCTGGCCCACCCAGCTCTGTGTAACTACAACCCCAAAAATCTGTGTAATGAAATAAAAACCATTCCTAAGTCCAAGTCAGGGCAGTTGGGAGGTCAGCTTCCTGCTATTCTGTGATAAATCTAGGAATGAGTCTTTATTTGCTGAAAGTGTGTGAGAACTTCACACACATCCAATATTAAAGAACAGCAGAATCAAGGATAAAAATCAGGTTTTGTTCATTTGAATCCTGAGACTTAAAGATTGCTGCTTACAGAGGTTGGCAAAAATATTGTCTTAGTGGGCTGGGAAGGAAATCTGTAAAACATATACAGGTATAAATGGAAATTGAGAGTTTGAATGTATACAGTGTTTATTTATGTTTTGAAAGCATCAGGGGGTCTGCCTGGGTAAGGAACTGGGTGCTGGAGAGAGTGGGAAAAGATGCACAGTAACTCTTCAAAGTTCTGGTGGTTTGAAAGTCACAGGAAGGGAAGAGGTCTGCCTCCTACGGAGAGAAAATATTTTCTTGCACCAGGTCAGTGATCTTCAAATGAAGGGAAAAAAAAAAATCTGTAAGTAGGTTTAGAGATATTGGAGAGCAACATCTCCTAATAAATCCTTTCAGGGAATTGGCCCAGTGGTCTGAGTCAACAACAGGATTTTATAGCACTGCCCATGTGGGGATGGTGCTGGAGGAGCCTTTTTGGCTCCTGCACAATCCTGGAGTGGTGGAAATACTCATCTACACCCTCATAACTGGGAATTTTTGCCCAGTCTGCAGAACACAGACATGAAACCAAGGTGATACAGTGCCAGGAGCTGGGGGTGTGCTGTGGAAAGCAGGAATTCAAGCTGGATAATTTAAGCTCTGGTTCGTGCTCTTGTACCTCTCCCCCGACCCCAGTTTTGTTCAATTGGTACCAGTGTGTCAGGCTGGATTTTCAGCCCATTTAATCATCTGCCTCTACCTTTGCCTGTGTTTGTTTCTATCACCAGGCTAAAAAGCCTGCTCTGAACGGGTTATTGGATGAGGCAGTGCTCTGTGAGCTGCAGAGCACTTTCCCTGAGTGGTGATAAAATGGTGATAAAAACCAAAAGTGACACTTCAAACGCGCGCCTGCTTTTGAGCTTCAGTGCATATTGCTTTTTCTCCCCCAAACACAACTCTTTATTTTCTCTCTTCGACAACTGATGGCTTTGAAAGAGAAGAAGGATGCACATATGGCACAGCAAGTCTTCCCAATATCTACTGGTATGATCTGCAAAAATGATGTGACCCATCAACATATTTGAGCTTAAAGAAGCTCCTAATATTTAGAGCGAGTATTTTCTCTGCTAGAAAGGTTTCCAGCTTGGCTGTTTCTGTGGCTTGGACTCACCAGTATCCTGCAGATGCCTTGGGGAGATGCAGAACTATATTAAAATTGTTTGGAGTTACCTCTTTATGGGGTTTGCAGCAGCTTTGCATCACCCAAGAGCTCGATTTCAGGTGCATTTGCCCCCCTGCCCCCCTTCCCACCCTCTCTCTGATGGCCTAAACCAGAATAAGAGTTGTTGCATTAATTATTCTCTCCTTTTAATTAATTAAAGAGGCTCAGAACATATATGTGTTGAAGTATGGCTGCAGGGAGGATTGGCAGGGATAAAATAGAGGCTGAGAGAAGCTCCCTTGAGAGCTTCCAGAGATCACTGCCCTGCTGTGATCCCACTGCTGGTACCCCGGACTTCACACAGACCTGGTTCCATTCTCTTCCCCAAATCCTAATTTCTACCTCACTCATCTTTTCTTCCTTTCCCTCCATATTAAGCTTTCTGATAGCCTAAAAGCTTGTGTTTGAAAGAAGAAAACACTTTTTGCTGCCCATTCTCTGCCCTCAGCTCCTAAATCCAGGCACCTTCACAAAGCAGAGCAGGGAGGGTAACACTGTCCCCTGTAATTTGTCTCAAAGCCTCTGCTCATGTTCATTTCTGTTTGTGCTTAAAACATTTTTCTATGCTGCCTCTGCTGTTTTTCTGCAGCCTGGGGGCAGGAGAGGCTCTGGGTGCTGCAGGATCCCTTTTCAAGCACAGCTCTTTAAGGATGCTGTGCAGGAACCAGAGCTCTGTGAAGGACCAAAACTGATGAAAGATTCAGAAAAGTGGGTTGGAGACAGGGCTGAAGGAGCTGGGCTTGCTGGCAGAAAAGTCAATATCTCTTTCTCTGTGTTGGGCTTAGGAAAAGAAGGAATTAGCTTCCTTTGCAGCAAAGATTTTGGATAAAAAAGGGTTGTTAAACATTAAGACAACTCTCCTCAGAAAGTGAGGGCATCTCATCTCTGAGTTTTTGTGAACAGATTTGTCAAATTCCTGCTGGTTAAAATGTAAGTGAAGCCCTTTCTCCTTGGTTAGCAAGGAAGTGAACTCAAACTTCCAACCACCTTTCTCTGCTTCTAATGTCTGTCTAAACATGGGAGCATAAAAATCTTAGATTTTTCCACACAGGGCTGTGGAAAAAGCAAGTCTGATATGGTTAATATTTTATAACTGCTCCGAGCTATAAAAAAATTGGCACTGCTTCCAAAGTTGCTGCAGAAATGATGGGTAATTTGTAAGAAAAATGTGGGGATTGTCCCATCTTCTGTTTTCAAATCCTGCCAGGTTGGAATTATGATCCCTAAAGTGCCTATTTTGATTTGGGTGGGGGTGAAGTTGATAAGGATGTGTGCAATTGTCACAATAACCTTGCAGAAAACTTCATTAATGTGCAAATCCCAGGGAAATGGCCAAAGATTTCCTTCACACGTATTGGGCACTCAGTGCAACATCAGCCCACGGCAGCCCAAATAATTCTTTTGAGTGCTTAAGAGAGGGGGCTTAGGTGTGGTGGTTGGTATCTGATATTGTGCAGGTGTTATAATAAATGCACAGATGCTCTTTTAAAATGAAACATTTACAGAGCTGTGTTTGCCAAGGTTTCTTGTGCTTGGCCAGGGCTTGGAGCAAGCTGGGCTGGTGAAAGATGTCCCTGCCCATGGCAGGGGGTGGCACTGGATGGGATTTAAGGTCCCTCCCAACCCACTCCACGATCCAGTAATTCTACTCCCCATCCACATCCCCTCCTCAGCCCTTTGAATGCCCACAGCTCACCCCACTGCACCTCCCTGAATATCCCACAATGAGAAAAGGAAGAGCAATTCACTAATTTTTTTTCTTCATTTGGTTCTGTCATAACCTTAACGCAGCTTTAAAACTGAATTTTGCATTTCATGATTTGTTCTTCCCACACACACGCACATATTCCCACTCCCCCTCAATGAGGTAATTGCATGACAACTAGATTAATATCTTTTACATACTTATTAAACTCAATAAGTGGTCCTGCGCAAACAATTGATATTTAATTACCGTATTATCATCCTACTAAATTTTAATTACTATTCATTTAAAATACCTCATATGTTATCATTCACGGTAATGCGGATTTGTTTCTCTGTAAATGTTTCTCCGTAAATCCTAAATTCAGGTTGAAGTAACCTGCAAAGTGATTTGGGTTTCTCAGGGTAATGGGATGTTTAATGCAGGTCCAGGGTATTCCAATATGATATAGAAAAGGAAAATTGAACCACCAGTTGGTCCAATTAAAAAACGTGGTTTTGAACCAAAATTCAGAAAAGGTTGAGTGACTTTGCCTTTCAAACTGCCTTTCAATGTCATTTCAGCTTAAAAGATCTTAAACCAAGAGAAATTAATAATTAGCAGCTGACAATAGCTGATTGTTATGAACCAGAATAGTTCCAAACTAGGCAAGGAATGTGAAAAAAGCCTAAAATCACAATTCTATGATAAACTTACCTCTTCCACTGATCATTGTTTTTACCTCTGACAAGTATCAATTTTCTAGATCTCATCCATGAGTCACTTAATTACTCCTCAGAGAAAGGAAAATACGTGGTAATTTTTGTAGTGAAAAAACAACCCCCTCTGAGGTAAAATCATCACACCTGCAGCAGGAGGCAGAGACTGGGGTCTCGTGATAGGATTTGCCTAAATCTCTTTGGCTTTATAATTTATTGATCCAGGTTTTAAAATAACAGGGGTTTATTTTCTGTATTTGTGAGAACAAGAAGTGGAGCAGTTGTTGATGACTCTGCTGAGAAAGGTCACAGGCTCTGAATCAGAGCACTTTGCTCAGCTCCTTCTTGCTCTTACATTCATTGAAATTAAATCTCTTCAGAGAGCGCTTCAAACCCATTGTGCTTTTCACAACCAGGCACGTGAAACTATTAATATCTGTGCTCTGGCAGCAAGATTGCCCAAATTTCTGCAGAATCTCTCTTTTTTCTCTTCATTTTTTGCAATTTCTATAGGTGGTCCTTGATCCCATCCATTTCTTTTCATTGTGAAAAACAGGTTTAGCTTGTTCCTTATAAAATTTATAAGGTCTCTTTTTTCACCTAAAACATATTCTGTAAGAAGGAAGTTCAGTAACAGCTTGGAAAAAGCTTCTTCCACATGGTTTGGTAATTTGAGGGGATTCAGTTTCGTGGGGTTATTTTTGTTGTTGCTTAGTTATCTTCCAGAAAAGTCCATGGAAAGGATCAGCTTCCTTGTATCAATATGCTAAAAATACACTTTTTTACTGCAACCATGAGATTTTTCTTTGGCAATTAATTGTGTGACTCAGTCCCATAAGCTCCTATAATGACTTCATAGGCTGTCAGTGATATATCACCTATTGACTTTGGTTATGGGACTATTACTTTCCTGATTGATTTAATCATTCCATGCTGCCTTTATCTATCTCCTTGCTCTTATGAAACGTGATTGACTCCCTGATCTTTAAAGGGCTGATCCAAGGGCAAGGGAAATCAAGGGGAGGATGTGGCAGCCCTCAGATGTCTCTTGGTTTTGCCCCTGCCTGAGGTGGACTTTACCCATGGATAAATTCCAGAGCAGACCTCTGAGTATGATAAAATAATAATTATGTGGGTTTCTATTGGTGTATTTATCCTAATGGAGAACAGGCAATTTTCCCTCTTCACAAAGCACCAGAATTGAGTTCCTGGGGGAATTACTGCTTTACTAATTACACCAGGGTTTATTCATTTTTTACTGAGACAAACAATCCCATTCCCTTCAGGTGAGTTTATTTGCATGAATTGTGAAGTCTCGGGATTGGCATTTCTATAAATCAAGGGGAAAACCAGAATTGTTGGTAGCCTGTGTATCATGGGCATAATAGAGCCTTAATTTCCTTAGGAACATTTAATATGCAAACACTTCCCTGAGACCAATTTATTGTTTGGGATGAAATTTATGCAATATATTTGTGGTAGGAACTCTTGAACTTGAAACATTTAAACCAGCACTGGACTTTTGATGGAATGAACCCCATGGCAATGAAGTTATGGGGAGGGGAGTCACAGGGAAACCCAAAATGTGTCCCTGTTGTGGTTAAATAACCAAGAAATAAAGAAATCAATAAATAAATAATGGGATGAGTGACAGAAAAGACAAATTTGCTGACCTGGGCTTCGGTGAGCTTAGACCCCTGTATATTGTAATTTTTATAACACATATTCACTGTAACACTTTAACTAAGAGAGTTTGTGTATTAAATGATGTTAGATTAGGATATTAAATGGCTTATAGGATCTAGGGAGGACCCAGGAGGCTAATTTGTTTGCATTAGTTGGACGGGTCAACTGCTTCAAACATGCAGATTATAGAACTACTGGTAGATTGCATTACACAATTTAAATAAATAGTAGCAATTTGTCAATGTCATCTTAGCTTCAACATTTTCCTTTTAAACCCCAGGAAATAGTAGCTCCAATTAAATTGACCTTTTCTTTTCTGCATCTTCATGTTATTAGTAGATAATGCTTAGTCTTTTAGCAAGTTAAAAAAAAAAAGTAAAAAAAAGCAAGAAATAAAAATAATTCCAAAGCAAAGAGGCACTTGTAGGAAACTCTCAAGGGAAAATTTCATTCTTTATAAACAACTGAATCCCATTTAGCCACCCAGTAAATTTTACAAGTCAGATATGCATATATATGTCAGGAATAAATGAAGACACATGAATTGCTGGATCTCAGTGATTAAACATTTGGTTTCAAGAGACAATTGCAGGTTCTTGGCATGGCAAAGCTTTAGGCTGGATAATTCATTTTGGAGTATAATGGTTAAATCATCCAGATGTGAACCACCCTCAGCCACATCTGGAATGTGGGGACTTGAGGGTAGGGATCCTCTTACTCAGTCTTGGAGCACTAAAGGAGCTGGACTGGAAAATCTGGATGTCTTGTAGCCCAATGAAGTGGTGAAATACTCGAATTGTCAGGTGACGTTGGAAGAATTCAGGAAGAATTTGGCTCATGAGGTTTCCCTATGTCCATGTGCATAAAAATTGGTTTAATCCTTTGTCCTCCTGAAAAACATTAGCAGTAAAATCAGAATTGACCCAAATTCTGGCCATGGAGGCTGTTTTGAACCCATGGCAGCTCGATGGTTTTGGGAAAAATTTGGCCAGAGAAAAATCCCTAAGGATTCCTCAGTGTTCCAGGCAAAATCCTGGGACAGGAATTTTGCTATTGCTGTGTCCTGGTGGAGGTTACCTGGGAAAGGGAGCAGCTCTCTAAATTAGAGCAGCTCAAAACTTCAGGTTTTGCTGAATAGGGATGGATTATTTTTAGTTGCTCAGGCTGAAAAGGGTTTTGGTGCTACTTCTTCTTGCCTGAGCAGTTTGCGACTAAAGCAAGAAAAACTGAAATGTGAAATCATGGAAAAAAATACTATTTTTTTAAGGAAGATGCCAATCATCTCTGCTGGAATCCAAGGAAAAAAAACCCAACAAATGAACCAACCAAGAAACATAAAATAAACCCCCTAAAAAATCCAAACACAACTCAACCAGCCAAAAAAATTCTCGTCCACCCATCTTCATTCCCGTGGATAGAATGGCAATTCTCATGAGAAAATCTAGATTCAAATTGACTTCAATTATCCATTGTTTTATCCATCTTTTTCATCAGAAGATCTGCTTTCCAGTCCTTTCCTTTTGGGTGTTGTATGAGGCATCTCTCACTTTGCTGCTTTGTTTCCAGGTGCATCAGGGAGCTTTGGGTAATGTCAGTGTTTGGGTTGAAAACTTCCCATCCATTTCTTGTGCCACTTAGCAATAGATCCCAGAAAACAAAACCAGAGCCAATTTCTTGTGCTCTCCTTTATCACACCTGATGTTTGTGATGCTCTCAGAGAGTCTGGAGCACCCAGCCAAGCTCCCTCTTACACAGAGGTTACAATAGCATTGACTTTATGGACTCACCTGCTAATTAAAAGGACTTTTTTTTCCTGAGCATTTGGAATAATTGGCACATTCCTAAGCTGAATGCTCCAAGCACGGAGCACGGGATATTTAAAGCTTCACTTTATTTAGAATTCAGAGCAGATCATTCAGCAGCCACCGTTTGAAAAGAGGCCAGAAAACAATTTTAACAATATACAGAAAACAATTTTAACAATATCACACGTGAGAAGATGATTCAAAGTTTGGGAGAGGGATAATCCTGTAATATCTGTGATCTAAAACCAAGCAGAGGATGTGGCATAACATTAAATACAAAAAAAAAAGATTCCTGCTACTTTCAGTTCTGACTGCTCAGAGAGCAGACATGGTAGACATGGATCTCTCTCATCATGTTTTTAACATCATTAAACTGAGTAGCTGATCCTCAGAAATTCAAAATATCCCAACAAGAGTTGCAAAGACAGGGATTGTCCTCTCCCTTCCCATTTTTGGCTTCAGGGATACTCCATGTGTCCCCAGACACAAGGGAGAGGAGCAAGGGCTGTTCAGGCTTCTGAGATGTTCTGTGGCTCCAAGATGTCCCAAGTGCATCCTTGGGCTTCTTCTGGGAATAAAAATAAATGGAGAGGTGAAGGACAATCACTCCTGGATTATTTTTTCCCAATCAAGGCAATTAAAGCCAATTAGAAAAAAACACAAATTTTCAAGTTGAGAGGATAACTGCTAAGGAATATTTTAAGGTTATTTGGAGAATTTTGCCTGGATTTATTTAATGTTGAGGATGCCACTGCACCTTCTCTTAGCATCTTTACAAATGCTATGTCATCAAGTGCCATCTTTTTATGTCATCTTTTTATTTGGATCCAGATACTAAAACGCAGTAGTAAATTTTATGGGTTTGTTTGCTTTTGCACATTTTGTGGATTTCACAGATGCTTTGTGATCAATCAATGCCTTTTTAAAAAAAAATCCTTTCAGAGCAGTAGCCAGGAAGTCCTTTCCAAAGGAAAAAAAAGAGGGCAACAACTTTTAGCAGGCCAATCCTGACTGTTTCCAAGCATTGTCAGTCTTTGGCTGGTGAGTGTTCTGTAGGAAGATTCAAGGATTTCACAAACACAAAGCGGCAAAAATGTGCCTCATCGAAGGATTATTATCTTTTTTCTTTTACATATATATATATTTTTAATTATTTTTAATTTTTTTAAACTATTTGGCATTTCTGCTGTTACCTCAAAGACCTGAGTGGAGAGCTCGAGGGGTACCCCACAGATCCATGGTGCATCCCTCTAAGTGTCTGCTCTGGCTGGGGGGTTCCAATGACAGACTTTTAGGGCTGCCACTTTCTTCATTTCCATGTGCAGTGCATGGAGCTCATCTCTTCCTGGGCACCTCACAGTGCAAACTCAGTTGAGATGGATCTGATTTGAGTGGGATTAGCAGAGANTAGATCCCAGAAAACAAAACCAGAGCCAATTTCTTGTGCTCTCCTTTATCACACCTGATGTTTGTGATGCTCTCAGAGAGTCTGGAGCACCCAGCCAAGCTCCCTCTTACACAGAGGTTACAATAGCATTGACTTTATGGACTCACCTGCTAATTAAAAGGACTTTTTTTTCCTGAGCATTTGGAATAATTGGCACATTCCTAAGCTGAATGCTCCAAGCACGGAGCACGGGATATTTAAAGCTTCACTTTATTTAGAATTCAGAGCAGATCATTCAGCAGCCACCGTTTGAAAAGAGGCCAGAAAACAATTTTAACAATATACAGAAAACAATTTTAACAATATCACACGTGAGAAGATGATTCAAAGTTTGGGAGAGGGATAATCCTGTAATATCTGTGATCTAAAACCAAGCAGAGGATGTGGCATAACATTAAATACAAAAAAAAAAGATTCCTGCTACTTTCAGTTCTGACTGCTCAGAGAGCAGACATGGTAGACATGGATCTCTCTCATCATGTTTTTAACATCATTAAACTGAGTAGCTGATCCTCAGAAATTCAAAATATCCCAACAAGAGTTGCAAAGACAGGGATTGTCCTCTCCCTTCCCATTTTTGGCTTCAGGGATACTCCATGTGTCCCCAGACACAAGGGAGAGGAGCAAGGGCTGTTCAGGCTTCTGAGATGTTCTGTGGCTCCAAGATGTCCCAAGTGCATCCTTGGGCTTCTTCTGGGAATAAAAATAAATGGAGAGGTGAAGGACAATCACTCCTGGATTATTTTTTCCCAATCAAGGCAATTAAAGCCAATTAGAAAAAAACACAAATTTTCAAGTTGAGAGGATAACTGCTAAGGAATATTTTAAGGTTATTTGGAGAATTTTGCCTGGATTTATTTAATGTTGAGGATGCCACTGCACCTTCTCTTAGCATCTTTACAAATGCTATGTCATCAAGTGCCATCTTTTTATGTCATCTTTTTATTTGGATCCAGATACTAAAACGCAGTAGTAAATTTTATGGGTTTGTTTGCTTTTGCACATTTTGTGGATTTCACAGATGCTTTGTGATCAATCAATGCCTTTTTAAAAAAAAATCCTTTCAGAGCAGTAGCCAGGAAGTCCTTTCCAAAGGAAAAAAAAGAGGGCAACAACTTTTAGCAGGCCAATCCTGACTGTTTCCAAGCATTGTCAGTCTTTGGCTGGTGAGTGTTCTGTAGGAAGATTCAAGGATTTCACAAACACAAAGCGGCAAAAATGTGCCTCATCGAAGGATTATTATCTTTTTTCTTTTACATATATATATATTTTTAATTATTTTTAATTTTTTTAAACTATTTGGCATTTCTGCTGTTACCTCAAAGACCTGAGTGGAGAGCTCGAGGGGTACCCCACAGATCCATGGTGCATCCCTCTAAGTGTCTGCTCTGGCTGGGGGGTTCCAATGACAGACTTTTAGGGCTGCCACTTTCTTCATTTCCATGTGCAGTGCATGGAGCTCATCTCTTCCTGGGCACCTCACAGTGCAAACTCAGTTGAGATGGATCTGATTTGAGTGGGATTAGCAGAGAAGCAGGTCCTGTGCACAGAGCTGGTTTTGTGCTGTTCCACTGCTGCCGCTGCTGTTTGCCAAAGAACTCCATCCTTTATCAGCAGCTGGCAACAAAGCAAGAGAGATGCACACTGTGGAGCAAAATAAGTCAGAACCAATTAATATTTGTACCTTTTGCTGTTTTCTAAGAATCATTTCAGGATAATTCTGGAAATTCCATGATTGTGGGTTGTCTGTTGTGTTTTCTCCCTTGTCAGCGGCTCAGACTGGAGCAGGGATGTAACCAAAGTGAAACAGCACATACACAGTCATTACTCAGCAAATTAAATAAATATGCAATAATTGCTCATTTTCCTTAAGGGACTCCATACACTAACAACACTTGGATAAAGAAATTCTCTGCTTTCCCCCATTTCTGTATTTTCTGCATGCCCAGATAAAAATAACGTGGTATCGTGGTAGTTGGTTACAGAGACTGAATCCCCATAAACCAGAGGTTTTGATCTCTCTAAATCTGTTTGAAAAGGAATTATTTTGGTGCCTTTCTGGGTTTGCATGAATGTAAGTATTATCATTTCCTTTTAAAGTGCAGCCCCACTGCCGAAGGGAAAATTTCTCAGCGTAGAGAATGAGTAAGCAGCAGCTTTTGGTTGCTACATCATTCCATATAAATGAACTGCTTTAATTGATTCTAAACGCAATTAAATAAAATTATCTATGAATTGGTAGATGTATCCATGGCTGCAAATAAAAACTCAGCCTGCTTGAACAGGCTTTCTTCTTTCTGATAAACGTCACAATGTCACTGCCTTCGATTTTGGGACTGATGTATGAAGCAGTTTCTTCCAGATCAAGACAAATCTTCACTCAGGCATTCCAGGGCTTTCCCACCCTCTGTTTCAGTGAGCAATAATCATGCTGGAATATGCAGGATCTTTATGGAAACATTTCTTAAATACTGTTGAGAAGGTCTAAGTGTCCACTGTACATCTGTAAATAAAATGTGATATAATGACACCAAATGTGTATGGAAATGCAGGACACCTTGGATGTGTTTGTACCAAGGGTGGATCAGACCTTGCAGGGAGTTATGGGGGAAAAAAAAGCAGATTTTGATACTGTTTTTAATCATCAAAATCAAGCTAAAGTGATGGCAGCACTCTGTGCCTGCTGGGTTGAGCTCTCCATCCCAGCAGCCCCCACACTCCCAGGAAAGTGGGATGGAGAAGGCGTGTTGGAAGACTTGGAATTTGGGGAAGAGGCTCCTGTTAATAAGATGGGAGACTCCAGACATTTTTATACAGAGAACAAGATTCCTCTGGCAAGTTCTGCTGTGCAGAACTTTTAAATGCTGCACAAGTGACTCCTGGGGGTGCATTTGTCTGTGTCCTGTGACGTGGGGATGTTCTTTGGGTGAGAAGGACCTGGAGGAGGGAAACACAGAGGAGGGAAGAGCTGAGCTCGGGGAGGTTGATGCTGACGTGGGTTTAGGGATGAACTCAGGGTACAAGAATATAAATTTGTTCCGTTCATATTTCTCACTGGTACAGGGCACTGCAGTCGTGCAACTCACCCTTTTTCTCAGGCTGAGAGTCATTGCCAAGGCTTGATTTTGGATCTCCTGGTTATGTAGGGGTTTGTTACTGTCCTTCCGTTGGATTAAGATGCACTGTAGGGGGTTTTTTATTGTTATTATTTAAAGTTTTTATTGATTTTTTTTTAAGAGTGTCTTTAAAAGAATTGCTCTTCATCAGCCACGCTGATATAAAAGCACGTTACTATAATAATGGCCTCTGAATACTGTCCATTAAACTTTGACATTTAGAGTGTTTACTGTGAATACATATTAAGTTTCTCATTAAAGACAAGGTCTGGTTTTCTTGATGTGACTCTTAGATTAAATCAGTCTAATCCAAAATAAATACAAAGATGGAGAATTCATAACAAGCTGCCTTGATTCTCTGAGTGTAAAACAGCAACTGCTTTTGTGGCAGGGAGATTTCATTTTAGTGTCTCCTCTTCAGCCCTCAAGAAAAAAGATCTGTTCATTGTGTACAAAACCTTTTGCACTTTGACATAAGTCCTTCCAGCAGAATCCCTTTTTTTTTTATTGAAACAAACTTAAACCATATTCCATTTCACAAAAGTGAAATGTGCTGAACATGTGCTTTTTAAAACAGAAGCATGTGCATCAACTCTTTTACTGAAGACACTTTCTGAGAGCAGTCTCCTGGGAAGGTCTATTACCCAAAATCCAGCGAGCACAGGAAAAGGGTGAAACAGTATTAGATCAAGCTTTACTAGGCTGGATGGCCCAGGCTGTGGAATAAGTGATATTTAATACATGCACTTGGAGGCTCCTGTTGAGTGCCCTGTTTGGTAACCCGGATCAGGATGCTTGTTTAGTGGATAAAAGTGTAACTTTAGAAATTGGCAGGAACTTTCTGTGCTTGGCCACCTGTACTCTCAGCCAGATATGGTGTTAGGAGCCTCAGACAAGAACACTTTTCAAAGTTTGCTCTGTTTCACTTCCTTACAACCACCAGGTTCAAAGAACCATTTATTTAAAAAAAAAAAAAAAAAAAGCCTCTCTCAGTTCAAAGATGCATTTATAAAGCTCACTGGTCTTTATGATCAAGCTCATACTTTGTCTTCCCGTTACTAAAATAATACTTTTATCCTGCCCTCTTTTTCCCCTCTCATCTGTTTTGTTATGAAAACATAACCATAATGAAGGTCTCAGGCATTGTATATTCCGGGCAATGTGATACCATAAGTAATAAAAATGGGATTTTTCTCTTTTTGGTGGAGTTTTTTGCTGTCAATAACAATTGTATCAAAAATAATGTGAACTCCCACCGACGCCTGCATAGTCAATCAGCATAAAGTATTAGCACTTCAGGGACACAAAGGCTCCGAGCCTGATAAAAGAGATTGGACTGAGAATTTTGACCTAAGAATATAATAATGTCTTCCAAGATCTCATTATGCCCGTGCCCATTTGAAACCATCTGGGGCCCGGAATAATAAAAGGAGCGGTGTGAATTTATGAACCCATAGATCCAGCCATGCCCCCTTGGATATTGTGTTGGATTAGTAGATTTACTGCTAATCCAAACACTGTGGGCAAAATTATGTCTTTACATCTGCACTGCGGCTCTCGCGGAGCTGCAGTAACTTAAACGCTTGAAGGGCTGACAGCAGCTCCCCTGCTCCAGGCACAATCTTCTGGCACCTTCCCAAAAGTGCAGCTCCTCGGATGCACGTCCTCCACGTCTTGCTGTGGCACTCCTCCAAAGGGAGATGCTGCTGCCTCCTGAAAGAGAGGGAAAAGGGAAAAGGGAAAAGGGAAAAGGGAAAAGGGAAAAGGGAAAAGGGAAAAGGAAAAAGTCACCGCTGCCGCCTCTGCCAGGTGGGAGCGGCAAACGA
The DNA here is from genome assembly GCA_013397075.1 of Rhabdornis inornatus. Taxonomy (NCBI): domain Eukaryota; kingdom Metazoa; phylum Chordata; class Aves; order Passeriformes; family Rhabdornithidae; genus Rhabdornis; species Rhabdornis inornatus. The sequence goes on along the minus strand of VWZS01001110.1, from coordinate 110,602 downwards.
GGCGCAGTTGGCACAGGGAGAGATTGATCCATCTTCTTCCAGTTGCCTCAGGTGCAGAGCCCGAAAAAAAAAAGAGTCTACATTTAATTGGGGGTGTCTTCAGCTGAATAAAATAGTCATATGCAAATCCTTTTCCTAAGGGGCAGCCATGTGGACTCGTGACCTTTCTTTGAATGGTTTGGAGCCCAGAAATCAATGATTACACTAAATCCATAATTATATTCTTTTCATCTGTGGCAGGATACTGATAGCATGACAGATGTGAGACCTTGAAAGCATGGGAACTTCAAAGACCATTGAGATGTGTTACACACCATGGACATGTGGAGCAGGAAAAAATAAAATTAAAAATAGCAAGAGGCTGCTCTACCAATGCTTTGGGTGATCCCTCTCCTGCACACGTGTGTGCACACACATGTACACGTTCACACACATGACTCAGGTCCCCAGGGAACAGGACAACCTCAAAGAATTTAATATTTTCATTGTTCCATTTTATCTCAAGAGGCTTCCCAAAGAGAGAAGGGGATGGAGGAGCCATGGCTGGAGACTCTGCCTGGAACCAAGAGAGGTGAGTGTGTACCAGTTCCTCTTGGGCTGCTGCTGGGGGGACATGGCCAGGAGGGTTTGTTCTTCCAGGAGATGTTGCACAACAATGAATTTTTGCCTTTAAAGGGTGGAATTGGACAGCATGGTTAATTTTGTACCTTGTAATAATATGTTCAGAAAGAAACACTGGGTCAGTGTGAGGAGGGTTTGCAGTGGGGTGTGAGGGCAGCTCAACCTTCACACCCCAGAGAGAACAACACAGGTCCTCACCTGGGACAGGTGATGTCTGGGGAACCACGAGCCCAGAGATGCTCCCTGGAGGAGGCTGATGTGAAAAGTGTGGAAAATTCAGAATTACTGGATAAATGACGCATTCCTTGTGTGCCAGGGTGCAGCTGCCATGGATCCTGGTGCTCCAAAACTGCAAGGAGATAAAAGTCTGCATAGGTAGAAATTTCTAAAAAAATAAATAGTGTTTTCCATTTATCCCATACTTAAAAGTTTTATTTTTTTAATATATCCAGTCAGTGCCTCACAGTCTTAGCAAGTAGAAAACAAATGTGTTAACAGGGAATGGGAAATTACATTCCCAACAATTCCTTGGTATTTGGAGCTGGGAATGTAAATCAGCATCTTACTACTCATCATACTCAAAGAGTTTAAGGGCACAGCGTGGATATTTTTTATTTATTGCGACTTCAATAAATAGCAAACCCATTCAGTATTAATCCATATTATTTATTAGTAGTGTTTACTCCTTAAAAATTCTGTGTGAATTAAAAATTTGGAGTGTAATATCAGAAATTAATTTGCAAGAACTCTGCATGATACTGTGTCAAAATCAGAGAGTAAATGCAATTATTTATATGTTCCTGGCATTACACACCACATAGGTACTCATAACCCTAAACAGATCAGGAAATGATGTTGTGAAGGACACAGATAAGATAAACTGAAGATTTTTGGTGGCTGACATCAATACAAGGAAGTTTATAACCATATAATTCAATCTTAGATGAAATTTCATAACATTAATAATGTGGAAATGTAAGTTGAAAATTATCAGGGGGTTGGGTTTTCCATAAAATTCAAAACTTTGATATTGTTACTTTTTGAGGTTCAGTGCAGACAGCTCATAATTAAAAAACCACATATGACTGCAAAATCTCCCCAATATTACAAGAATTATTTAATTTCTGGGGCTAGATCAGAGGATTTATCACTTTAGCCTGATCCTGAGATCCCAAAACAGCATTCTGTCACTGATCTCAGAGCCTGACATGCCTGAATGATACTTGAGCTAGTGCTGTCTTGGATAAAAAGTCCAGATTTGGAAGGAACATCCCTTAAAAAGATGATTTTACAAAAAAATAAATATTTGTTATTTGAAGCTGGTGGGGCATCTCTTAGGCTGGAAGTGTCTCCTCAGGGCTGCATTAAGTGGCAGAGAGTAGCACAAGTAGCCAAGTGCACGTGGAGTTTCTCTCTTTCCTGCACAATTTATGGGTAACCATGAAGCCTTTGGAAACAGCTGAATTTCCAAACACCAGTAACTCCAGCAGCTTCTCCCTGTGCAATTCCCAGTCTGAGAGAAGCCCTTCCCACCACCTTTCTCTTTTGCTGTTTTTCATATCTACTTACAATTCATTTTCCAGATGATCCTTCATCCATTTTTTCTGTCATTTCTTTCCTTTCTTCCTTTTGCTATTCCATCAGCATTGCTTGGCAGGCACCTCAGTGTTCCTTTCCTGGCCACCAAAGGAGCATCCTCTGGAAGGCCACTCACATAAATTCAAATACTTGTGGAGAATTCCAAGATACCTGAGCAGAGCCAGTTCCTTCTATCACTGAGGTCTGTTCTTCAAGGCAGATTAATTGTTGGAGTGATGCACTAGTTGCATGGGTGTTATAAAGTTGTTTTATCACTCCTGTGAAAGAAGTACCATCCCCATTCCTCCAAATATTCAAATCTTACCTTTTCTGCATAAGGCAGGGGGCACCAAGATGAACAAACTAGTTATACATGCATGGAAAGTAGCAAGCTGAAAGTAATTGTGTATTCAGTTTTAATGGAGCTGAATATCCTGCTGAGATTTCAATATCTGACAGCATTGCTTTCATTGCCCCAAATGCCCAACCTTTCTCTAATGTTTGACCTTGGGTATGATTATATTTCTGTATGTATCTCAAATGATGCAAAATCATTTGCCTATATCAGTCATCTCTCGCTGACAGTCCTGCTCCAGCTCGTGGCAGAAGAGAACAAGTCTGATGGCGTTAACAATAGCTAAAATGAGCTTTGATAGATGTTCCCAGCCCTTCAATAAATACATAAAGCATCTCTATAATGTCATTTTGTTAACTGATAAACAACAAAAGGATGAAGCATTCACTTTTAACTATATTGCATGTCATTATTTTCTCATTGCCTTGTGTAGGGTGGAGAAGTAACGTGACCTGCAGAACAGAGGATAGGACTGTTGCTTTCAGGGCTGGTTATTTGTATTCTTTGCTATCCCACCTGCTAAATGAGAGCTGTACAAGTGTGTGACAGGCTCTGCCATGGCAGTTCTGTGTCAAGATGTTGACCCACAAACCTGTGTCTGCTCCTGGTGGTGGCACATCACCCACAGCACTGGCTTTACATTGCTCCGTGCCTGAGGTCAACGTGCAGCTCCTCACAGAAATGCAATTCTTGGGTCTACCTCTTGATTTTTTCTCTGTCTGGTCCAGCCTGGTCCCAGAGCAGGTTTAGGTTGGACAGTTGGAAGAAATTCTTCACAGAAAGGGTGATTTGGCATAGGAAGGGGCTGCCCAGGCAGGCAGGTGAGTCCCCATCCCTGGAAGTGCTTAAGGAAAGACTGGATGTGGCACTCAGTGCCATGGTCTGGGTGACAAGGTGGTGTCAGGTTGGACTCACTGATCTCAAAGGTCTTTTCCAACCTCAATAATTCCATGATTCTGTGATTACTGGCCTTGTAATCCTTGCTCTGGAGAAGTTCTTGCACTGTGCTGGGCTGGCAGAGGTGGGTCCAGGAGCAGCATTTTCATGGCATTTACAGATGTGTACAGAGGTTTGGAGGTGATGTAAGAGTAAATTACTGCAGTTCAGGAGAGAAGGAAGATTTCTCCCATTCCTTGCATCCCCACAATGAAGTGGCCACGCAGGAGGAGGGGGCAGAGAGGGAAGTTGGTGGGTGTGAGGAAAAGGGGCTTTGGATAGGTGGGGACAAAGGGACTTTTTCTGCAGACTGCCTCCACCAGGCAGCCTCAGTGTGATTAAAGTTCCTGTGCTGGTAACAAGAGCGTATCCCTGAAGAGGGAAAATTTGATAGGAGCTCTTTTTTCAGCTCTGGATAAACTGGGCACATTATTTTAATAGTACACCATTAAGGTATTTATCTTAATTTAAAAAAATAATATTTCCCTTGTTGTTTGCAATTGCCCACTAGAAACGAAATCCCTTTCCTGACTGAGTATCCTTTGCAATCCTGAGCTGGTTGTTATTGCAGGTTGCCTCGGGAATACCGAGTTACTGAGTTTCAGACTTTCTTCAGAAATACCGAGGGGAGTTTAACAGCATCTGAAAATACAGATAAAGAAATACATGGACCATGCAAACAAAAGTAAGTGGGATAAAAAGGGATGTGTTTACCAGATGGTGCATGGAAAAAAAAAAAAAAGGTCCACAAAGAAGCCCCTTGGTTTGACTGCAAGGCTTGTTAGGGATGCAGAGCACTGACCAAGTTCACTGGAGTTTGAAATCCCAAGGGCAGTTTTGGGTTTCTTGCTGTGCACTGCAGAAGGTGATTTAATAATTCATCTGAAACTGTGCAAAACTTTCTGTTGACTTAATTTACTCCTTCTTCAAGCAGATTTTTAGTTTTTCTGGGAGATTTTAACCTGGTATTGAGGAGCCATAAATAGATGGAGGCCTAAACCCTGGTCTAAAGAGCTTCACTCGTGTCTAGTTGAACCTGGACAATCTGAGCAGTGGTTTGTCTGAATTTACAAAGAAAAATGGGCACAGGGAGGCTTAAAGGAGATAAATTTGCTATTGCTGTACAGTGGTCTGCCTTAGTACAGCCTCTCTGCTTCCCAAGAAACAGAGTAAAGAGAAATTAAGGCAAATCCAGGCCCTGGTGTGTAGAAGGGGGGAGAGATTTAGTGCTGGGAGCTACTGTCAAGCATTTTTTACACAAATGCAAGATTTCAACACCTTTCTGCTTCTACTGCTAATAAATGTCCCTGGTAAATTTACATTTCCTTCTCACTCACAAACATTCAAATGCTTCATTAGTGATTGTTGCTTTGTCTTTTAATATTAACTGTCTCACTTCCAGTGCCTTTTATTTTGGCACACATTATTAATAATTTGTGGAAAATATGGCAAGAGGTCAAAATGTTTATTGGTCACTTACTCCATTCTGGTGCCTGCTTCCATGGGGGCACCTTTTTTCTTCAAATAACAGATTAAAATCATCAAGATACCAATCACTAAGGAATCACAAACATCCATATTCTGTTTAAACACCTCTTAGGAGATTTTTCTCAATTTTCTTCTTTCAGAATGTGAATTTGGCTTCCAGTAGGCCATCAAGTTACACAGAGTTCTGCAAAATATATCAAGGAGTGAATCCACTCATAAACACATCCTGGAAATAGCCTTTAAAGTAGAAAGTGGTCTTTCCCAAATATAAAGAGCTTTTGTTTGAAGGAAGAAAAGTCTGTCTGTAGGTGATATATCAGATAAAAACATTTACACAGTCTAAGTAGCTGTCCAAAAATGAAACACAAACTCCAGTCATTTTTTCATTACAGGCATGTGCATTTCTGGTAAAAAATGGATGTTCCAACTCAGGAAGTCAGAACAACATGTACAAGTGGCCCAAATTGGTTTTGATTAACAAGGTTTTCTGCCTGGAAGTCACTTTATCTTCATCCCATTAGCTCCACAACAAAATAAATGAATGTAATGCATTAGGCTGAGCCACGCTCTTGCAGGGTGAATGCAAAGAAAAATCCTCGCTCAAGAGCCGTGCAAACATTCTATATAAAATGTTGTTTTTCAACTTAATATTCCCCTTGGAGTTTATGTGGTAAGAATGCAAAGCTTTCTGCCTCATTTCATTGTCTGCTCTCATTCTGCTGATGTCTGATATTCCCAGGTCTGGACCATGCCACGTTGGAATGGCATGGTGTGACTTTGGGCCACTGAGGTGCCCATTGCACACAGTTATTGTAGCTCTTATCCTTTTACAAATGCATTTCCTGGGGTCTATTCTTTGGTACAGATCACAAAAAAGGAGAATTTTTTTCAATGGGCCACGTAGGAAACTTTGCTGTGTAAAAAACCCCTTCATGCCTTGAGGATCCCCTTCCACCTCATGTGCCAACCAAAGCAAAGAATCCCTTTCCAACATCTAAGTCTGGTTTTCCCTTTCTCATATCTCTGTAAGGAAGTTGATTTTTCCTCAATTATTTCAAGTTACATAGCTTAGAAAGTCAGGTTTAAAGTAGATTTTCTTGTCTATGCAAAAGCAAGAATTTTGGTGCTTGTTCCTGCTCAGAGGTTATTCCAAATATTCAGTTTCCAGATTGATCAAAGGGTTTTTTTCACAGCTGTTAGAAAAAAAAACATCTCTGTTTTAGGCTACTGATGGTGGCTGAAATGTGTTTTTGTGAGGAGGAGAGAGGAGTCGTGAGTTTTGCTCCAAGGAATCTTGTCCTCTAATTCCACTCTACCCCCAATATCTCTACCACAGAAAATGTATTTAGTTCCAAAGTTATCTTGAGAACTATGAGTAAGTGCAGCTGAATCCCTCTGATGTTCTGCATAAGGAAATATGAATATCTAGACAGAGACCTTAAGCAAGATCTATTCTTGATTATATAAAACCTGAACATGACTGAACTTTCATATTTTATTTTTAATTTCTCTAAGCAATGTAATACATAACTTTATTTTTAGGAAGAGTTATCATTAAAAAATATCAGTTAGAGAGGACTCTTCCAAATGATTCTGGGCAAGAGAGTGTTCTTCTCACCAGCTACAGAAAAATTGTGAGTTTAACCAAAGTTCAGTCTCTGCTAAAACCCCAGTGGCAGTGCTGGTGCTTCTGGTTATACCTCACTATAATCTAAGCCAAATCACCAAGAGAATAAATTCCCACATAATCTGTATTTCCTTGGTGTTCATTATCTTCTTACTTAAAAACTGTCCATGAAGAAATGAACATGCTCATAGGAACATGACTAAAATATTTGCAATGGAAAATATGTAAGGACAAAACATTATTCAAATTATTCAAATTTCAAAAACATACAATTGCAACCAGGGCTGTTGTGTTCAGCTCCAGTAGACACACTGGATTGTCTTTTCTTTTTTTTTTCAAGTGGATAATTTATGTAATTAACCAAGATGCAATGAATTTTAAATTGTATATTAAAATGGCAAAATTAGGTAGTTAGGAAAAAAATATGATGTAGTTTACATTCTTACTCACTGTTAGGAATTTTTTTTATTGCAGGACTTAAAATTGCAGGTGGAATCTGTTTAGTATGAATCCTGACCACAAAAAGTGTTTTCCCTGACCATCTTGACCTGATGTATTGGGATAATTTTTTTTTAATCAAATTAATACATCTCTAAAATACTATTCTTGCTCATGTGCATACTGAAGATTTTTTGTTGTTGTCGTTGTTTGTCATCTAAGAATGCACTTTAGGCTTTACACCAAGAAATCTAAATGTGCTTTTTTTATATTCAGTCTTTTACATTTTAAGCAGAACCAGCATGTATGAAGTCCCTTTTTTCTCAGAAAATTTGATATAAACTTAATTCTGCAGCTCCTATCAAGAATTGTTCTTTGCTGCATTACACCTCTTGATCCCGTTTATCTGCATAATTCAAATGCAACCCTGAAAGATATAAACAGAGTGACAGTTTTAAACATATTTTCTGATAATCAGCACAAACTATTACTTGAACCTATTCAATAACACCACCCTGACAGACGGAATTCAATGACCCTCAATAACAACAGATACAATCTCATTGTATAAAATTATATTATGACATGATTGTGTTGAGTTATGACTGAGGTTGACTTGCAATATGGCACGTGTTTTCTTTAGGAGAAGATGATACTTATTGACATTGAGATAATGCAGGATCTAAATTGTGCAGCCCGAGCTTCTGTCATGAAAAAAAATCCCCCAAGAGTAAAGAGATGTGTGAGTACAACCAGCAGACAAATAAATAGTCAAATACTGGTGTGCTCAGCAAGAACAGAACTGTTATTTAACACAAATTTCTTTGCTGGGGCAGGTTCTTGGGCAGCTGCTGTTGATGTTGGTAGCTGATGTTGATGTTGAGTGGCTCAGTTCAGGTTCCAGTCCTGGGAGGAAAAGGGGCCACGGCAGCGGAGATTGGAATGGGAAATCTGTTTGTGGCTGTTGGTGAGAGGTCTTCTCCCATGGGATCTGGCACAGCAAGCTCATTGCTAGACTAGGACAGCTGTCCAGATGGATATTTAGTGGTGGGAAGAGCCAAAGTGGCTTCAGAACATCAGGTTCCCCGAGGTGTTGGGGGAGTGTGTGTTGTTAATGAGATGACAACAGCTCCTGGACAGGAGGGCCAACGTTTCCACCTTCTGTCCTTCCTCTCTTGTTCTGAGCCCCCCATCCCAGAGAACGTGGAACTCTGTGAAATTGCTGGATTATGGGGTGTCTGGTGGGGCAAAGGTGCTGAAAGGGACAATAGCACAGATGGTGTCAAACGTTCCTGGTGAGTCTCTGGTGAGACTCCAGATAATGGCAAACAGATCGGGCAAGGTCCAGGTGGGATCACTGCTGGCCAAGACTTTGCTCTTGGTATCTTGGAGATTTATGGCAGATGTATAATTCCTGTGTGTGTGTGTGTGTGTGCTTCTCCTCCAAAGAAAAACACACCGAACACACAAAAATCAGAATGAAATATAGTCTTAATTCCTGTCTTCAGGAAAGCTATTTAGTAAATAATGAGAAAATCCCAATGTCTTCAAAACAATTGAATGAGGTAAAACAACCATCCGAAAGTGTCCAGAAGGACAATGGTCTTTTACTTTTCACGTGAGAGCAAGAAAGATTTTTGTCCAAAAGCCAAAGCTTCTGAACATTGAGAGTCCCAGCACGTGCAGATGTTGAGGGGTTTGGGTTTGTTTGCCTGAATCATCGGTAGAGCCGATGATTGTATAAAACTTCATTATTACAAGCAGGTTAGAAACACGGAGCTTGTTTATGAATAAATAATTCTGTGCCTATTCCGCAAGGTAGGAAGGACACTTAGGACATTCAACCTCTCCAAGGATGCCGTGAGCAGGAAGTGTATGTGGCAGGAAAGCAGATTTATGGTCAGGTAAATATAAGAAGGAAATGACACCCACAATAAATGGCATTACTGGGGTTTATATACAAAGATAGAGCCATTGAGGGCATCCACAGGTTAAAATTTAGTACAGAGAGGAAGGTGCAGGATTTTGAGTAATTTCCATTACTGGTAAGATAAAAATCAATGTCCAAATACTTCCTTACTGGCAAAAAGCCACTGAAAATACAAATCTGCTGTATAATACCAAAATCCAATGTCACTAATTTGAGAGAGGATACAAACCTGGTGCTGCCTTCAAAAAACTGCCTTTGTGGTTCCCTGAAATATTCCACAAAAATATTTCACGGTGAAATGAATCCATTCTCTGTTTGCTCTGCTGGCCTGGAAGGGGCCAGCCTGTGTCTGGTGGTCAGTCCCCCATGGATCCAGGGATCCCAGAGGGATGCCTGGCTCTCCTCATCAGAGCAGGATTGCTGGGAAGAGGCACCAGGGTGTTTTATCCATAAGTGCCATGGTCTGGACCCCCCTGCCCTGGGTGATGAGTGACCAACCCATTAACCACAAGTTCTCTGCTCTGGGTTTCCCACACCAGGTTTACTCCTAGGTGTAGGCACGTGTTCCTCACGTGCTGGCAAAGCCCTGCCCACCCTGCAGGGCTGGGGGCTGCTCTGCTCTCCCAGAAATTGTCTCTCTTCCCTCTGAAGTTTTCCCCCTCTCCTGCAGCAGAGCGAGGTCAGGCACACAAAGGTGCTGTCCCCTGATTGCAGCAAACACCGCCATGTGTTGTATGTTTGATGAATTAAAAGGATGCTGCCAACTTAATTACACTGTAACCCTTCAATAAAGGAAGGGCAGAGCTGATTAACTAGTGAATAATTGGGGGCTGATTGATGGCTTTCTCCCTCACTGCTAAAGGCTGTATATATAATTATTTTGCCTGTGGGCCTAATTTTGCCACTGTTAGCTTCCACTTTTGTCATCAGCTGTAATTTATGGATGGGGCCTGAAGCCTTAAAAAAGGCTGGAAAATGAAATAGCCCCAAATCCCCAGATATGTCACCTGGAAATGGCCAGCAGGCAGCCTTTAACATCAACATTTGCAGCCATTTAGCAGCATTAACACCTCATGCTTAGCCGGAAAATAATATTATCATTTGTCAACAACTATCATAATATAGATTTTTTCCTTGACATCTAATAATGTTGCATCACTCACACCAATGATTTAATATATGTTTTAAATGCAAGATCAATTTATTGCAACTGAATAGCAAATTCTTCTAGTAATGCACCAAAAGAAAATAAGAGAGCCAGAGGAGGAAGACCCATGTCCCTGATTGCATTGGCAGGTTGGTTCCAGAATTAGCATCTAAGTCTCTAATGAACCCCCCAAATCACAGCAAACTAAGATGGTTTTTGAAACTTGGTTTAAACAATATATAAAAATACTTTTCCTTTGAACTTTGAAAGATGCAGCAGCAGCTTCAAAGAAAATATTGTTAATAAACCACTGAACTTAAAAAACACTGGGGGACAATTTTCCACTGGCTGTCAATCAGCAGAGCTGCACAAGAACCCGTGGAGCTCCACTGATTTACACGGGATGTAGATCTGGCTCTTTGTATTTTAAATTGAAATAGCGTTTCTTACATTTTTTACTTTTTATAGAGAGACAAAACCTAATCATTAACGCTGCAAAGTAACAGCAAAAGACACTTTGTTTGGAAGGATTGAATTGCTTCAGTGGCAAAGAGATGCCCCCCCAAAAGTCAGCCTGTTTGGGGAAAACACCACATGCTGATTAGAGCTGCTCCAGCTACTGCCTGCTTTATATTCCACAAAGATTTCTTTGATAAAGTAATAACAACTTAGATTTACTTTTCTTTTTTTTTCTTTTTTTTTCCTTTCTTTTTTTTTTTTTTTTTGGGGGGAACCCATATTTAAACATCATGGAGAGGAGCCTTCTAATTTATAAGCCAAAATATACAAATCCTCTCTCTCAAATTTCCTTTGTTGTTTTGTCCTCGCCGAGCACTCCCTTGCCTATGAATCACAGAAAGATTTGAAGAACCTTTCAGTCAAAGCTCAGTTTTGTGCCAGTGGGCACTGGCCAGGAAAAAAAAAAAAAAAAGATTGATATTTGCCCTCTCTTCTTATCTGCACTTGATTTATAAGTCAGTGCGAGTATGCAAGAGAAATAAAGGCAAAGACCTTGATGCCTCCCTGTGGAGAATATGCACCATTTGGATTGAAGGCATGAAAGAGGAGAAATTAATGGTAAGCTGTTCATCTGTCACTACTGCCAGCCTGATGGTTTTGCAGGGAAGGAGAGGACTGGCTGACATGCCCTCCAGTCAAGGGCATGACTGCCCGCTGTTCTCATATTATAAACACAGTGCTTTGGGTTTCTGAGGGATTTAAATTTAAATTATACTGTACTTTGGATAGGCAAATCTTTACACAAGTTTATTTTCTTGAAGTATTAACATGCAGGATTTCGCTGGCTTTATGTGGAAGAAAAATAAAAATTAAGTCCCTCTGTTTGATAAAAATGTGTAGCAGACTCTTAAAATGGATCCGTATTTCTAAAGCAGTGTGTTATAGTGTAATGAGATTTAAATTTATATATGCATTGAAGATTTAGGCACAGGCATAAATAGATAAGCTTTAGTTATTCTACTTTCTGGCACATAGGGAAAGATTAAAAAGTTCAAAATAGGAGTTGAATATTTTTTTCTATTAAAATGGTACAATACTAAGTGCTGCTATCGATGACAACATTAGGAACACATCTGGAGGATAAGAACTGACACAAAACTTTCATGTTGTTCTCAACGACAACAAAAATGTACTTATTATTGCTCAAATGACTTATTTTCAGGGCTGAGCATTTGTGTCATCTCATGCTGCTTTTGAAATGTTTTGGTCTGCTCGAGCCCTCATGATGTTCCTATGGCACTGAAGAATTTCCATGTGTCACCAAAGGTATTGGGGATAATCGGAGAGGTTTGGGGTGCCTGGCTTGGTTAAGCACACAGGGACATGAGAATTGGTTTGCACCAAGTTCAGAGTTCAGATCTGGGGGAATTACAACCACCTATACCCACTGGCTGTTTAAAACTCACTTTGCTGAGCTGCAACAGTGGGCTGGGAATTCCTGTTTTCCATGGAAAATAAAAGGAAAAGTGAGTTGCTAGTCCACTGCTTTCAAATTACCTTGTGTTTTATAAACTAAGTAAAAAAAATACTTCATCACTTATTTTTGTTAAAATCTTCTGAGTTTGGAGCTAATTTCATTATTTCCTGAAGCATGAGTCATGATTCCCGAAATCCTGGTTTAGGCAACAGATTTCAATGATAATTGTGCTCAATTAAAGTGATGTTTGCTCTTACTCCAGCAAAATCATTGGCTGGCTGAAAGAATGAGGAATCTTCCACAAATCTGACAAAGATGAACCAGTCAGAGAAGAGAAGGAGTTGCTTAGGTGTGAGCTGATCCTCCAGGATCCTCAGGAAGGAAGGATATCCTTCCCTCCACCATGCCTGGCATCTCCAAAGCATCACACCATGCAAAACCCATGCAGCTCAAGGTGCTGCCCTGGGTCAGGGCAATTCCCAAGCACAAATCCAGGCTGGATGGGGAATGGATGGATGGAGAGCAGCCCTGAGGAGAAGGACTTGGGGGTGGTGGTGGATGTGAAGCTCCACAGATCCCAGAAACACCCCCATGTCCTGGGCTCCTCCTCAGCATGGGCAGCAGGAAGGGGGGAATTCTGCCCAGCTCTGCCCCACCCAGGTGAGACCCCACCTGCAGAGCTGCCCCAGCTCTGGCTCCAAGAGCAGAAGGATGTGGAGGAGGCCACAGAGCTTCTCCAAGGTCTGGAGCCCCACTAGAGCCAGGCTGGGAGAGCTGGGGGTGTTCACCTGGAGAAGAGAAGGCTCCAGGGAGAGCTCAGAGCCTCTTTCTTGTCCTCTGAGCTGATTTCCACCCTGCCTGAGGGCTCTGCTTCCATGGGCACCACGATCACCCTCCTCCATCACCTCCTGGGATAACCCTCACCAGGGGGATTTTCCTCCCTGAGGGACGAGGATCAAAGTGTTCACAGTCCTAATCAAAATGAGTTGGCCAGAGATATAACACCAGGGCTGGGAACAATTCACCTTCATAAATTCCCAGTCCCTCTTATCTCCTTGCTCCTGAAGCATCTCTTCTGCAGCAGTGACAGGCTCCGTGCTGGGTCAGCTACCCAGCACTCCATGTTTACCTCCCCGCTGGAATCTGCCTGGAGTTTTGGCAGGCTTCAAATGTTGGAGGTGATATTTTCTGTGCCAGCTGTGAGTTGAACAATTTTTTAGAATCTTTTTGCTAAAACGAGTAAGATTTTTTCCTCCCTCCCCCCC
>VWZS01001110.1:0-97269 GCA_013397075.1 Rhabdornis inornatus | reverse complement strand
CCCCCCCCCCCCCCCGTTTTTTTAAGAGATTGTGGGAACGCATGTTCTTTCACAGTCTTCAAAATTATAATAATTTTCCCAAGCAGCTCCAGTTCCTCCAGGCTTGGAGCAGGTACTCCATTACTTGACGCTTTTTTTTTTTTGCTTTTTTTTTCTTGTTCTTGTCAAAAAACCCTCCTGTGCCCCAGTTTATAGGCATGTTAAAAATCTGTTTGCACTTGCTGAGTCCATCTGCACCGAGGCTGATCTGTCTCCTCTCAGTTCCGAGCGCGGATGCGATGCCCATACGGAGCATCCGTGGTACAGCCACACCGGAGGAGCCGAGGAGAGAACACTTTCCCCTCCTCTCTGGGGTCACCTCCTGCTGATTCAGGGACAGCACAAACCCCACCCAACTGAGCATTATTTTCTCGGTGCTGAATGTTTGTGCAAACGCCGGCAAATTGTGTGTTTTCCATGTCTGGAGCGGCGGGGGACGGACAAAAAGCTGTTTGCTGTCACAGAGTGCGTGGGGAGCTCGGGCACAGGAGGTGGCAGAACAAGTCTAGAGGTCCCAGTTTTGCTGATGAAGTGAAGGAAGGTCGTCTGGTCCTGCAGGCTGAACACTTTTCAGGCTTGGCTGGTTTGTTGTTTGGGGAATTGAATTTGAAAGAGAGCAATGGAATGCAAAGGTTGGGGAGTTAAGGACTGGAAAGTCAGAAAATGCTATTACAGACACATTTTTTATATTTTTACATATTTATATGTCTTTTGCTCTGTGCTGTGCACTAAAATGTGTTGTGGGGTTGTTCAACCTGGAGAAAAGGAGGTTCAAGGGAGACCTTATTGATCTGTAGCTCCCTGACAGGAGGGTGGAACCAGGGGGGTTGGGCTCTGCTCCCAGGTGACAATTGGTAGGATGAGAGCAAACAGCCTCAAACGTCACTAGGAGAAGTTTATATTGGATATTAGGAAAAATTTCTTCTGTGTAAAGCATTAGAACAGGGAACCAGGGAAGAGGTGGGGTTATTATTCCATGGATTTGTCCAAAAACTGTGGATGTGGCCCTTGAGGACATGGGTTAGTTGTGGCCATGGTGGGGTTGCTGGGTTCATGGTTGGACTTGATGATCTCAAAGGTCTTTTCCAACCTCATTGATTCCATGATCCCACAGAACGGTTTTTCCTCCTCTTTCAGCAAGTGTGGTTTTCTCATGCTCATCACCTGTTGTTTCCCAAACACTGCCCAAATTTTGGACTTCTCCTCATGGATTTTCCCCTGACCCTCTCCCCTGGGCTTTTTTCAAAGAACAGATCTTTGCTAATTGTTTGTGTAGGAGTAGAGAGGAATTTCCTCCTTTCAGAGAGGGTTGGCTCCATTTTACATGTTCATAATCAGGCACATTTTTTATATTTTTACATATTTATATGTCTTTTGATAAAAGATATTTCCAAAGCGCCAAAAAATTGTTTTTTCCTTGTCTGGCTTCATTCACATCGTTCATTCATAGAAAGGAAATCTTGACTGTGAGGTCACTGGTCCCTGGAAGTGTCCAAGGCCAGGTTGGATGGGGCTTGGAGCAACCTGGGCTAGCAGAAGGTGTCCCTGCCCGTGGCAAGGGATGGGACTGGATGAGCTTTAAGGTCTCTTCCAACCCAACACATTCTACAATTCCATGATTTACTCTGTTTCCACCAACTACAGACAGCAGCAAAATAAAAATCTTGATTTATTTTCATGTAAAGTCATTCCTGGGCACTTATGAGCCTGGGTTTCTCTGGAAAAAAAAAAACATTAAAAGCTGTGTGTGAGCAAGTAATTAACAACCACATCATGGTGAAGACAGGCAAGAGCCAAATTAGAGCTGCAGAGGGACCTGTAGTTCCAGCATTTCCCAGCTATTGAGCATTTCAGTATGTGGAATTAGCAATTTTTAGCGCAGTTTTTAAGATAAGAATGTATCCACCTGAACTGAAAAACTGCCTTTTAACACACTTTTAAATCTCTTCTTTTTAGTTCTCTTTTTACAACCAAATTCTTGATGTTGCCTCTAAAAGAAAACCACAACCCCATCAATATAAATAAAAGATCCATACAAAGAAAAGCAAAAACCAAATTTATTTTGTGTTCAACTTCAGAGCGAAATTCTTGAATTTCTGTTCTTAGGGTGGCCTAGTTAAGAAAATATTTTGGAATTTTTGGGGAACTGATTTTATTTCTCTGGAATGAAAAATATGTTGCGTTGGAAATCCATGTTTTTTCTATGAGAAAGGAACAAGTTTAGTGAGAAAACTTTAAACCAAATTGAATACTCTGTTGAAGATTTTCAGAAAATTCTTCTAAGAAATCACTGAAATACTCTCTCAGCTTCTTAAATGTGAGGATATTCTCATATATAAAAACTAGTCCTTGCAAGACACCCTCTGGAACCAACTTTGCCTCATGGGATCTCAGAACTCAGGGATTTGCTGTTGTTTTGCATGGCCTCAAAAACACCCAAAATTCATCATCAGATTTAACTCTAAGTCTAAATGACAGCAAAATTATGCCCAAAGGTTCTAGGTTTGAAGCATAAGGGGCCACTAATATTTCCTGTAAATATTTCAGTGTATCTGGACTACAATTCTTAGAGTTCAGCAGCTTATTGTAGTTGAGGTTTGTTGCCTTTTTTTTTTTTCTGGGAACTTGATTAAAACTTTGGAAATAAATGCAATTTTATTTTTATTTTATCTCTGAAATATGATTATAAATGACCTTTGATAAAAAGTTAACAGAGAATATGTCAGGAAGCAGCTCAGAAGGAAAAGATTAAAAGCAGGCAGTCTAGAGAGGTGTTTAATTTCAATTTTCTTTGTGGTATAAGAAATCTGTAGATTTTAAAGCCATCGTGCCATAGTTACTTTTATCAGCCAGGCTCTTTTGTTTTGTTCTGCCACCTAATTCTTTTGATGACAATGAGTCCACAGTTTTCCAATGACTGATTTCGATTTGCATGTTATTGTCAGCCTTTTATATTTTATCATATCTCCACTTTGGTTTTTATGCAGATCCTCACATCAGAAGGCAAGGGCAGGCCGAGCTAAACAGCTGGCTGGATTTGCATGAAAATGGACTGCCCTTTTTCATTTGTTTGTTCTTGGGAAATTACAGTAGGTGAGTATCTGACTCAAATTTCCCAAACAAATAAAGATAAAACTTCACAGATATTAAACTGTGGAGCATTAAACTGTATCATTTTACATATAAAAAGAAAAGGATTAAATAGAATTAGTCTGTTGAGCTGACTGAGGAGAAACAATGTGAGTGACGGGCTGAAAACTAAAGATACAAAAGAACTGTGGTGTCTTCAAGAGATTTTTTCTCTCCAAATATTTTCCTTGGCCATGTTTAAAGGATAAACACTAATAGAAATATTTCCCTTCTGAATTGAAGATATTTTTGCTAAGGAAAAGAAAACCATAATCTGTTATAAGCCATTATATATTTGATAGTGTTCCTGGTTTTTATGCATTTATTTTCTGCACAGAGCAGTTACAGCAGCCCCTTTGCACTGGATATTCCTCACAACTCAGGCTGGCCTTGTAAAGCAGCCAAGGTCTAAACGTGACCAGGGGCTGGTGACATTTGGAAACCCACATTGTTCTCAAGAGGCCAAATCTGCAGGGTGAGGGAAGATCTTTTCTTAGACTGGCTGCTAGGGGTGGAAAAAATGAACAAGCTTTGGGGCACAGGAGGACTTGAGAGCTGACAGAGAGGGGCATTATACATTTGAAGAGTAAGGTATCAAAATAACACATGGCACAACTTGGAGCTGTCAACAGACTTATAAATTATTTAGAGCCTGTGTGTCCTTGTGTGCCTGGAACTTGTCCCTCTCCTTCCAGCCAGGCTGCTTGAGCTTACAAAAGTCATAACACTCCCTGCAAACCTCACCTCTCTGCCCTTACAGCACCACAGAAAGGAGAGAAAGACTATAACTTACATAAAATAAATGTTTGAAAAGAACCAATTTAATTATTTTATGCCTAGACTTTCAGTTTAGGTAGGGGCTTGGATTACCAGTGGTGTTTTACACTTCCTGGAGTTAAACATCTGGGGCAAATAGTTGTCAGCTCAGAATTTCACAAAAAAAGTGGTAACTGCTAGTGCTGCATGAGATATTCAAAGTTCCTCCTTCCCTCTGAAATGGTTGGAATTGGGTGGGTGGAGTTACAGCCACGCTGGGCTGGGAGAGAAGCAGCAGCCCCAGGGAGTAGCAGAGAGCCAGGTAACAGCCAGGGCAAAATTTGTAGGGTAAAACACATTCTCATGTCTATCTAATTAATAAATTAATTATTCAGATTTCTTTCCTGCAATAAAAGGAAAATCTGGAGAACAGTTTAAATCCTTTTTCTTCTAAATGCAGCAAAATCACATTGAACTTTCATTATACATTCAAACTTTTCAGTAGGAAAGTTAATTCCTAATTTCAGTAAAAAACAATTCCTAGGCCTGGTGACATCCCTGGGCTTTGCTTTGTGGTGGTGCTGTGGAACCTCAGCATGAGCAGCAGAAGACAGCCAGTCCCAGGTGAGGGCAGAAGGTCCTAACCCACCCCCTGGGAAGCTGAAATGGTTGTTTATAGCAGATGAAATGGTTGTTTATAGCAGATGAAATGGTTGTTTATAGCAGATGATATAATTGTGAATGGTTAAAAGGAGACCTAGACCTGCCAGAGTAAAGATGGGTGTTCCTTCAGATGGGCAGGAGCTTTCCTGCTGCTGGGAGCTGGGAACTTCTGAGGGATACTTTCAATGTGATGGACATTGTGCTTGGAGGACTGACCTTGCCCTGTCTACTGTTGCTTCCAGCTATTTAAAAAACTTAACAAATATTGATTTGTTTTAGGAAATTCACATAGAGAATTGCTCCTGCTTTGCTCGTCTCCCAGCAGAGATACAAGGTTGGATTTCCCCTGAGCTCAGTGGACATATCTCTGATCTACAATTCCAGTCTCTGAAGATGAGAAAATCCTGAGGTTTTGCTTTGAAAGCAGCAGTGGCTCATGGTCAGGAGCTGGAGAAAGGAACTTCTTGGATAAAATGGGTAATTTTGCTGGAGTGTGTCCAGAGAAAGGCAACATTGCTGGGACAGGGTCTGGAGCCCCAGGAGGGGCTGAGGGAGCTGGAAAGGGGCTCAGCCTGGAGAAAAGGGGGATCAGGGGGGACCTTGTGGCTCTGCACAACTCCCTGACAGGAGGGGACAGCCCCAGGCCGGGGTCTGCTCCCAGGGAACAGGGACAGGGCAGGTCAGGTTGGATATGAAACTCCACAAAAAGGGTTTTCAAACCCTGGCACAGCTGCCTGAGGCAGTGTGGAGTCCCCATCCCTGGAAGTGTTCAAAACTCACATGGATGGTGGTGTTTAGGGACATGGGGCAATGGTGGATCAGTGGCTGCACTCCATGATCCTGAAGGGATTTCCAACCTTTGTGATTCTGTAGATTAACACTGGACTTGTTTTTTGGGCAAAGAATATCTGGGGTGAGTGTTTGCTGTCACTGCTCTTCCCAGGGTTCTACAGCTGCCTGCATGTTCAAACCCATGTGGAGTTTCCCCCAAAGCCTGCTAAACTCCTTCCCAAAACCCCACTACAAATTCCTGCCTGTTAAGGTCACTGAACCTCCAGAAATTTTATGTTCAAAACCCAGAGACTCAGTGGAAACTTGTTACAACTCAGTATTTACAGAGTTGTCCTGGAAATACAAGTAATTTTTGGCTTATTATTTCCCATTTATTTCATTTTGTTGTGATGTATTTCTGGACTTCTTCCTACAAATTTTGTGTTTCCAAATATCACAGATAGATATCAAAAGTTGCAAAGGCATTTTTGCGACCTTTCCAAGGCTTTGCTGTTGTTCCAGTTGCAGCAACCACAGCCCTGGCATGGCTGTGAGTGCCTGGAATCACCAACATCCAGCCTGACAACTGCTCAAATTGCTCTGATGTTACAATACAATGTAAAAATAATGCAGGAAAAAAGACATTTTGGCTTTGGAAGATGACCTGGAAATGGATTCCTGGAGAAAGTGGAGTATTTGACTTGCTTTTCATTTTAATGAAAGGGAGCAAACAGTCTCAGATTTGGCAAAGTTGAACAACTTGATTTGTTTGGTTTATTTTTTTTTGGTTGGGTTTTAATCTGGGCTCACATGAGATTTCCTTCAGTGCTGGGATGTGTTTGAATGAACTCTTCCTGCTTTCTCTGTTTTAATCAAACTGGGCTGGTATGGCAAAAATCAGTAACACTGGGAGAAGGAGCCAGTGCATCAAGGGCCAGCTCTTGTTATCAAGTTGTGATTTTTCCTTGGACCGCTCCAGTTTTGCAAAATTGTTGGTGGATTTTGTTATGGCTCCAATGTGATAAAGAGAATTATTTTGTGTTTTAAGGGTTACATCTTCATCTGATATCAAACTTCTGCTGGAACTATGTGAATTTACACTTGGGGAGGGTCATGTGCAATATGTGAATCTACATTTTGCAGGCAAAAATTATTCAGATTCTATTTGAAAAACCTATTTTTACATTGAATTTGTAATGTAGCTTCTTGCATAAATCCCTGGCTATAATTAGCAGTGTAGTACCACTGCCATACTTAGGAAATCTGGTGTAATTTGGGGAATCAGTTCTTTTTTCAGTAGAAAACAAGCTAAAACTCCTTGTCCTGCCACCAGAACACCTGTGGCAAAGCCTGTGCATCCACAGCAGAGCCTGGTTTTGCTGCAGGAGGCTGATGGAACTTGGCTCAAGTCCCCATTTCTGTAGGACAACCCAAATTCAAGGATTTTGTTCTTCTTCTGGTGCTTTCTTGGTGCAATTAATGGTCTCCCGTGGCTCTGTTGACCTCAGGGGTAGCGCCAGGACCCCTCTGAGCCTGACAACTTCAGATTATCCATCTTTTCCACCCATCTTTTCCACCCATCTTTTCCTCAAACAGCCAGAATCCAGTTGTTGGTTGGGCTTGTGATGACTTCAGCATCACCCACCCTGCAGGGGAGAAAGGGAATATCTAAAGTGTAGATTAATTTGCATTATTCTTGAATAAAAGTGCCCACCATTAGAGTTTGTTATGGCACAGTCACTTCCAGTTTCCACCTGAAGAATGGGCACACAAACGTGCATTTTCCCCCAAATAATGGGAAAACAAGGATCTCCTTAACCCTGGGCCTCTCAGCAGTTGGATTAATTTGTTTGTGAGACAATGTTTTGTTTTTGAAGCCTTTCACGATGCTGAAAGGACGCTGAGAAAGTCTTCGCGTGATTCTTAAATTTCAATCAAGAAAAAAACAAATGTGGCTCTTTTCTGTCAATATTTTCTGTCTCTGTAGGTTTTGTGTTAAACTCCTGTACAGAGGGACTGTGTGTTATTGATAACGTGGGACTGGACTTGGTGGATTTTAATGTCTTTTTTCATGTTTATATGGAACATTTTTGAAGCAGCAATTAAAATAATTAAGGAGGGTGAAGAAATCTTTAGCATGCAACAAAGATTTCTGCAAAATGTTAATTTCTGTCAAATAAGTGAATATATGCACAGATGCCTCCTGACAGAGGCTGTGATTTCTGAGTGCTTTGCATGCCAAATAACTTGTTTACCCCCTCAATGTTTGCCAAGTTTACTGTCAATTTACAAATAATTTCCATTTTGCTGTTTATTCTGCTGCCTTTTGATGGATATGTCTTCCAGACTTTTATCTTGCATGTAGACAAACTAATTAATATTTTCCCTTCAGGCAAATATTTTTTTCTTAGATCTAAATGTGGGTTAGATTCTTCTTCGTTTCCATATGCTTTGTTCTGTCAATCACTTCTCTTCTATGTTACTAAAAATGTACCTTTGTGGATGTCATTTCTCATGTTTTACAGATTTATTTCACCTCCATCTATATGGGAATGTGTGTATAGAGAGAGACATATTTGTTATATATGTGTTCATGTATGTTTAAAAGAAAGAGTGAAAATACTCGCTCTGTGTTAAGATTTGGATCCTAAGACTGAATGAAAATACATTTTTGTCTCGCCTGTTGCTGCCATTTCCCAGGCTTGACCTCACAGTTTGTGGTTCCTGCTGCCCATATGGCACAGGCAACACTGAGCACATCTCTTCTGCAGGGTCAGCCCTGGTTCTTGCACCTCTTTTTGACCTGGCCCAGCCTTTCTAGCCATACCTAAAATATTTGGGATATCCCATTTCCACCTTCCTACAGCACAGACCGCAGTGAGTGAGATGAGCAGGATGATGCCGGAGTGGTTCTTGAGTCCCTGGGATCCTGCAGGAGAGGTTGTGGACTCAGTCATGGAATGGTTTGAGTTGGAAGGAAACTTGAAAAGGGACCTTTAAAGGTTGTGTGGTCCAACCCCCTGCCTTGAGCAGGGACATCTCCAACCACATCATGTTCCTCCAAGCTGCACCAAACCTGACCTTGGATGTTCTCAGGGATGGAGCATCCACCACCTCTCCAGACAATCTGTGCCAGTGTTTCACCACCCTAATTGTAAAAACTTCTTCCCCCGGGCTGCCCTGGCCAAGCTCTGCCAACCTTAGTGCCCAAAATTCTTCCTAAAACCCCGGCCCCAAAGATCCCCTTCCCACAACAGCCTTTGTGAACATTTAGCTACGTTTAAAGATCTCTGAGAGCTAAATATTGTCATATTCAAAGGACAAGATTTCCACGTACTCCCTGAAGGTTCCACAAAGCTTTGAGGCTGTATTGGAAGACACTGTGCTGGATTTAAAAAAAAAAAAAAACCCACATTGTTATCATAAAGCCTGCATGTTACCCACGTTCTGCTGAGAAAAACACAGGTGGTAACCGAGAGCGCAGATATTGTGAACAGATTCTTGCAACTTACCAGTCGTAAAAATATCCCTGCAAAAAAACTACTCCCAACGACTCTGTTTACAGAATGCTTGGTATTTCCTATATCTGGAAATACTCTCGTTGGAGCTCCATATGTCGCAGCCAGTCTGACAAGCTTGCTTTTGAACTGTTTGCAGGTTGCAGTCTGTCTGGAGGGCTGGGTGCTGATGCCTTCAGGTTTTTAGGCCCCGCATTATGGGCATGATTATCTTGTTCACTTTGCAGGCATGGAAAAACGGAGCTGGGATTTAGCAGGATTTGAAGAAACTTCCTAATTATGCCAAGTAGAGAAGTGCCTGAGCGAAATCTCTGCCAGAACCCCAGGTTTTTTATTACCGGTTCTGTTTTAAGTGTATCTCTATAATTTTCTGTGTTTCTGCTTTTGTTTATATCATCGTAGTCAGCAGGACTGCGAGATTAAAAACTGAAATATATTATCTTTGCACATCCTCCAAACCTGTCGAGAAAGGAGGAGAAATTAAACAAGGACAAAAACTCTCAGTGAAGTGAAGCTGTTTCCTTTGAGCTGCCTTATTAACCAGTCAAGTACTTGACTGCCACTGTCAGCGAGATTTCTTTAGAGAAAGAGTGGCATTTTGAAAAATACAAATTCACCGCCTGCACAAGTTAATGAGGCCCTTCAGCAATGTTCATTGATAGTGTAAATTCATCATAATACAGTGCTACAAACCATAAATGGGATCTGCATACAGGAAATCAGCCACTATTAGAAATTTGCCAGACACGGAAAGAAAAAGAAGCCATTGATAAGCAGAAAACTCATCTGAGCCACTCAGTGCTGATGGTGTGCAGCACATCAGCGATGCCACAGAGCACCACCATGAGAACTTACTAAGGTGAATTGAGGTGGCTCATCACGTAGATTTGCTCCCCTTTGTTCGTGTTTTATGGGCTCTCAGCTGCCTCTCTTCCACTCTCCAGTGCTGGGTGAGATGAAGTTTGCTGTGTAAGGACTATCCCTGACATAAAGGGACAAATGTCTCCAAACATGGCCCTTTTCTGCACCCACACAGATGTGCTCGTGCTTTTAATTGATTTTCACTTGCATTTGCAAGCGAGAGTTTTGCAGACACCAAGTTATCTTCAGGGCTGTACAGCATACCAGGAGTGGACAGTAACAAAAATTGGCAACAACCCAGGAATAATATACCAAGGTGACTTCCTGATCTTTGAAATAATTATTGAGCAGTGCTGTTTTGCTGCCCATATCAATCAATAAATCTCTCTACATGCAATACATTCATTATTCCTGCCCTCGGTGAATAGTGTCAGCTTAAAAATCTCAGGGACCATTAGGTCAATATTTTAGTGTGATTTGTCTGTTGGCCACTTTCCATCATCCTGCTCAGGAAGTGAATAGAAAATGAATACCTTGCATCATGATCATAAAACAGGCGGCTTCTTGAAGAGAAGAGGTGACCAAACTTCTTAAAATCCCGAAGATCGTCACCACAGACAGGCAGGAGGCTGCCAAATTAGATGAATGAACATGAAGAAATAAAGCAGACTGGTATGAAAAGGCTCTGAAATATCTGTATCCATCCCCTGTGGTCTTGATTCCAAATATAGGGAGATCTGAGGAAAGATTGCATCAGGTTAGGTGTTGAGAAGTAGAAAAAGAGAATTTGCTCCCCCAGGTCCCTACTGTCCTGAGTCCCTACTTTTGGTGGATCTGAACATTGCAGAGCCAGAGATAACTGGGGACTAACAAAGGACCATCAGCAGAGGAACCTGAGGAGATGCAGATTCTGCTTTCCCTCTTCCCCACAGTGTGAAAGCCATGATCTCTGGTCTCTCCCAGGGGATCTGCTCTCAGGTATCACCTGTGGCCTTCCCCAGGGGATAGTTCAGAGCTCATTCCCATCCATGGAGACCAGGGAGCACAAGTGCCCTTCTCCCAAAGTCACCTGTTGGACTGGGCTGACGTGTTTGTGTCACCAGCTGCACGAGCCATTGGGCAGAGCAGCAGAAGCCTCAGCAAACATGTTGTTCTTTTGTAAACAGGAATAATTATGTTGACTGGAAGATAAGTAGGAGTAACTGAGCAGAAACTGCATATGTTGATGCTTTCTCTTCCCTCTGTCTTTCAGACCCCCTTGGTAGCTCCTGTGTGCTGCTCCTGTCCCCTTTCCTGTGAAAAATTCCTGTGGGCAATTTTGTGAGCCCCTCCAGTGTCCATGTTCTGTGCCTCTTACATTTCTGTGCCTCTTCTATCTTCCTCATACTGCAAACTATTCAAAGCTGACAGGCTGGAGTGATGCTTCTTGGTCCTCTCCAGCATCCTGCTCCTCTTGTGTTCCTCCACTCCTCTTTCCCCATCACTCCATCAGACTTTTCCCCCTTGGTAGCTCCACTCTTCTGAATCACATCTTCTCAACTCTGCCAAAGTCCATAGGGCAATCCCCAAAAGGGGCTGTCTGAAAGGGTGGGTTTCAAATAAATCTGGAGTGGAGGTTGTTTTAATGCTCTGTGGGCTGTGGGAGATGAAATGGAGTGAGATGTGTTCATTCCCTTTGCTGGCTACTCCAACCCCCAGCTGAAAATTACGAACAACGGGTGAAAATGTGCTTGGGATATATCACAAGAAGAAATCATATGGAGATATTAGGCAGCCTATTATTGTAAGGCTCTTGTAAATACTGTTTCATAAGAAGAACCTATCTAAGATGATGTAAAACTTAATATTCCTATTAACAAGACGTACTGTACTATTTCCAATTCATATCAGTGAAAATGCATTTTAAATTACAAAGTACTCGTATTTTATCTGAACCAATGTTCTGATTCATATGTCTCCCCTTTCATCCTATTTTCATTCAAAGTTTCACAATTCACATCTTTTTCCCATTTTCTGTAATACTTTCTGTGTTTTCAAAATGTAATCAAAGCTTGTTAGCTTCTACCCAACTATGTTTGGCTGAATGGGAATATTAATAATACCAGCTATTGATGTCTTTATGTTAAAATTTGATTTATTGAGCAAGTGGCACATAATCTGTGGGGAAAATACCTAGAGATAACACCTTGAGATGATTAATTGTGTTTACAGTGCATTTCTGTAATAATTGTTTACAAGGAAATTTATGCATGAGTTGCTGCCCCAGTTCAAAAGAATAACTCATCAGATTGTCAAGCTCTCTGCTCTTGAGTATTCCAGCTAATTGCTATCTTTGCTAGTTGAGCATCATAAATCCTTCTTCCACAGAGCTGAGAGCAGGATTTTTGGATCCTGCTTTTGCGTGCAACCTTTTCATCCCTGGGAACATCAGTTTCCTCCTGCAGGAAAAGAAAAATATCTGTGAGGGGCTGATATCGACAGAAGATTGTGATGAGCAGCCTGGTGGCATCAGGTCTAACTTCTGAAAGGAGCTTAGACAATCATGTCTTCGAATCTGTGTTGGGCGAATTTGCCAGGAATGTTTCTGATAATGAATAACACACGGCGATGTAGACTCAGTCTTCGAAATTTAAAAACACTGAATTCCCAGTTCTGCTGCTCCCTACTCTTGTATTTCCTTCTCCTCCGTGAGTGCTGCAGGGTAGAGATGGCAGGATGGGTTGGGGAATGGTTCCTTTGCAGCCATCTGTGCTTATTACTGATCTAATAACAACTGCACAATTCTCCCTTTTGGAATTAAATCCGTCTTTATAAATTCACAGACATAAACATACTTCTCTTCTGCACAGCTTCATGCATTTCGAGTTTGCTTTTTTTTGTTCTATTTCCAATTTTGCAGTTTAATTATTTCATAACTAACTCTCCTGTAGTTGCAGGAGTGTTATCCAAGCAATATGTTGCCAGGAAGTAGCTGATAATGTTTAATAATTCCTGATTACATTCCTGTTCCAGACCATGATCATGATTATACAAATGTTTCTGATGCTGTTTTTCAGTACAAATCCTCCTTTTCAGTTTCTTTCCCCTCCTTGTTGACAGTGTGTTGGTCAGAACACAAGAGAAACCGACCTATTTGCTGCTTTAATTAAAGATGTCAGTGAAATCCTTAAGGTTTGCCTGGGAAGGAGCAGATTTACTTTCTGCTTTTATGCACACTGTGGGATTTAAACATTTTGAGAATTGCTTTGGTGATTTTTCCCAGGAGATAAAGGAATGGATTAAGTGAAGTAGTTTCTGACTATAATTGGTCTGGTTTAAACACTTAAAAATAACTTTAAGAAATAAGAAAACACAAAACAGGTTTTCAAGTAGGGATTTAACTTTTTCTTTTTTGCCCCCCCCCCCGAGCTATGTGTTTATTCCAGCTTTGGTGTCTCATTGTGAACTATCAAAGTGGGCTGGACCTGAGGTGGGATATCTGTTCTTGGAACAGCAGCCCAGGCAGAGGGCAGATGTCTGGAGGAGAAGAAACAAAAGGCCTAAATCTGAAGGAACAGCAGGAGGAGAGAAAAAGGAGATGAGAGGGGGGGGAAGAAGAAAAAAAAACCCAGAGGCTTTCAGCCTTTGGATCAGTTATTTGCTCTTTGCAGACAAAGTGGGCTGGGAGTGCTTTAAACTTGCCGAGGGTTTGCTGGCAAAGCAGCTCCATCAAAGGCTCCCACCTGTTGCTCAGGTGTTCCTGGCACTGCTGCTGCTCCTCTGCATCCAGCCAGGGATACACCTGGGGCACCAAGGAAAAGCTGTTCTGTCTCCTTTTCCAGTCAAACACCTGGGCTCTCCTCTCTGCCTCGCTTGGTCTCCGGCAGGTGAGCGGCCAACAGTGAGGAATTGCTGCCAAATTATTCCTGTCATGGTCGCTTGGAGAGGCAGAGGTGGAGCTGGCATAAATCAAAACATTCACATGGCTAAACCAAGCTTAACTCTGTCCCCCCTAATGCCATCAACTCCTACAGTACCAGCTGCACAGGGTGAAGGCAATAAAACGCCCTGCTGAGCAATCAGAAAATATCAATTTAACACCCAAACTTATGCCTGTGGTCCAGAGAAATGAGGATTACTGCTATGCCTGCAGTAAAATAGTTCCTATCAAAACTTACTGATATGGGAATTCTTGAGAGGAGAGTAAAAAAAAGCCACCCAAGGCTTTACAAGCAGGTTTTGATCCAAAGTAGATGCAATAACACAACACATGAAGCAGATTCTGTAGGAAATATTAGACTAATCTTACAAAATATTCCAACCATGCCTATCAAGGAACATTAATAACAGTGTTATTGACAGAGTATTCATTTAAAGTCATTCTGTTGGATACAATTAACATTTAGATGAGAGACAGTTATAGGTACTCTGATGATATATATGAAAGAAACAATGACTCATCCCTCCAGCAGCATCGTACCAAACCTCACAGCAGGGAAACTGCATTTCTTCCAGCTTCAAAAAATCTTCCCTGGACCTTCCTGAAGAAATCAGCTTGTTCCTCTCTGAGGAATTGCTTTGTTCTGTTTATTTAAGGAGGAAATTTCTGTGGGGTTTGCCAAGGGGTGGGTGAACATGCACAGGGCAAGGGGAGGCAGGGCAGGGGAAAGGGCTGGGATGGAAACTTGGGTCTGGAACTGCTGTGCTCTTCTGCCGGGCTCCTCTTCTTAAAATTGTTTATGTAATTTGATTAATTGTTCCATCGCCCACAGGAACATCAGCATTGATGAGCCTCTGTGCAGCCAGGGTGAGGGCAGTGATGTAAAAATCCAGAGGACACCAAAAATCCTGTCTTGCCAGCACTCCCCAATATCAAACCAGACTGTAAAAACCTGGATGGAATATGAACAGGATGCTGGAAGGACACATTCCAGCAATGGTTTCCTGAGATTTACAATCAAATAATGGGGTTTGGATTGGTCTCACCTGCTTTTAGTTCTTTCAAATTTAGTCTAGTCCTGCTCTTGACTGAGAGAAGCTTGGCCTTCATCCTGGACAGCTTCAGGTCCCCGATTTCTGGAAGGCTGAAGTGCTGTCTGGATGCAACATAAAAGCATCAGTGGCAGCCACCAGCCTTTGCATTAGTGAGATGCCACTTTCTTCTCCACATCTGAACCTGCCTGGAGGTCTCTGCACCCAACTGGGTTTTGTGCAGCTTTAGAAGATGCTTGGTCAGCCAGAAATATTAACACAGTCAACCAAAGTTCAGAAAATCTGGAACTTTCGCAGACATTTCCACCATAAACTCTCTCTGCACCAGCAGTCACTGTGTTGGTAAGTAAGAATATCATAATTTGGTGTAGAGAAAATGTTACTATAATAATTAATTGGAAAAAAATTGTTTTATATCTCGAACAAAAATTTTAGATGACGTGTGTTGCTACAATAAGAAGACTTGCACGTCTGGAAATGGAGTTATCTTCAACCCTGCTGCCTTAAATCTGCTCCATAATAGCCTGGTAGTAGTTTATTTATATTAATTCTGTACTGTATATTTTGCATTTTTGTGGAAATGCCTAGAGCATGCATATTAAGCAGTTAAGAAAATTGATCTGCTTGAGCAGTGATAACATTTGCAGAATGAAATCCTCACAATTAGAGAGACGTTTGAAGAAACCATGTTAAAAGGTGCTGAAATGTTCTTGAAGAAATGCCACATGTTGCTGCGGGCAGTAATGAAACATTTCCATATAAAGTACTACATAAACACATAGAAAATGTAGACATATGTTAGCAGATTATGGGGTGTGAGAGTGATAGAGTAGTGATGATTATTTGCAAGTGTTAATGTTACCAAAGCTGAAGGTTATCTCCTGGTCCTGGACCCTATATGTAAATAATTATAGCTGGAAATATGCATCTTCAAAGCCATCAAACATCATATACATCCAGCCCTCCTGAAATACTGTAGGGTTTATTGATCTGCAGTGTAGGACAGTAAATTTTAGTAGATTTATGCTCAGATTTCGGTGAACATATGGCTTCAGACATGCAAGTTTGGAATAAAGTTATTCATATTACGCACACTTGCACATGGTTCAGGATTTGCAAGTCAGGGAGTGATCAATATGCAAAAGGTGAAGTCAAATATACATTACCCACACAGGGGGAATTTTCTATGCATAGCACAGAGCTCTTCTTTCAGCAAACCAGAGAATTCAGATCTCTGCATCCATCAAATATTTCGTGTGAAAATGTCCATCTATTATGTAAATAGTTCTGTTCTAAATATCTGTTTGTGTGAGGGTGGCCTACATATTTTCACAGCATGCTGCATCCAAAATAGCACCTCAAAAAAAGAAAAAAAAAGAACATATAACAATTTAAGGTCCAGCATTAACTTCAGCTTGGGAATATGGTCTTAGTGGACCTTTGGTCAGAGTTTTGTTCCAAGCCTTTTCCAAACCCTTGACAACCTCGTTTTTTTATTGGTGACTTTTGCATTTCTCCTTACATTAAAAAATCTGCATTGCTCCTGCTCCAGGACCTAAAAGCACAACTGTGAAATCAGGTAAGTTGGTTAAACATTTCTACTGAGATTCTCGCTGTTGTTTTCCTAATGAGCATTTTCTCACATCCTTTTCTGTTGTTTTTTTTTTCTCAAAATGTTTGCTTGAATTAGAAAACAATCTCTGTACTCCAAAGTGGCAAATCACTTGAGACTCGTTTCTGAATAGTGCTGAGAAATCCCTCTTTGCATATCTTTAAAGATGTTGCTCCAAGAAAAACAGGAATTTGTAACTCTAAAACCTTCATCAGCCTTGTAACTTTGAAATAAATCGTTCTTGAAAGAATTCAGTACTTGCCAGGCCTTCAGTTGTGTGCACTGAAGATGTGGAAATTCAAGCAAAATAGACTTTATGATCTTTGTCTATTTAATAGAGGTTGTTTTTTCTTTAGCACAGAATTACATCACCATTTCCCACTGCAGAAAGACCAGAAAGAGAAAAATCAGATAAATTAATAAAACCATTTTATTATAAAAATCCTTATATAATTTCTGGGTGCCTTTATCCATCCACATATATATATGTGTATATATATATATTTCTTTACTAAACACTATGATTGGAGTTAAATATTGGTCAAAACCAGCTCCCAGTCATTTCCTTTGGTTCTGCCTCAGGCCTGTTCTTGCACAAACAGAAAAAATATTTAGGTCGATGCAGCATAGATTAATTACAAATTATAAAAGGCATTATAGTATTAATTTGCATTTCATACTTTGGTGCATTTGCTTATCAATCCGAGGAGTCTCTGTAATTTTTTACCACTAATTTACTGTATTTATACTGTATTTATACTGTATTTATACTGCATTTACAGTGTGTTGTGTTGAAGGCACAGCTGCAGGGTCCAGTCTTTGTCCATGGCTTGGGAGGATGGATCCAATGTTGACAACATGGATGGAAATTCCAAAGGGAGGGTTGAAGGGGTGCTTGGGGTGCACACAGAATAATCCAGCCCATCTCATTCTTCTCCAGGCCCCCTTCCCACGAGGGATGGGGAGGAAGTGCTGGCACAGGCTCCTGCAGAACCCAGTGTCCCTTTCCCCCACAGCAGTGAGGGCAGTGCCAGGTCCCCACTGAGATAAAGGGAAAAATGTATTTCTTCTATTTCATACATAATTTGCTGTTTAGTGATGATAGCACATCAACAGTCAGTTTATTTGTTAAAATTTAAATAAGTCAAATTAAAGGTTTACTGAATTTCATGACCAGAAGCCCTTTTGAAAGAGGGTGCATTAAAATTTGGAAACAAAAGAACACACGAGTGAATTTTCCAGCTATCCCTGTTTTCAGAAACCCATCCATCTCCTTTCCAGAAAGGAGTTAACTTGCAGGATAAGTCTTTTCTTCTTCATTAGCTCTTTATTAGCATTGAGCTAATCAGGTCAGGCAGAATAAAAAACTCATCAGAACCATCAGCTAAAGATCAGAGGAAGCCATTTTTACTTTTGAAAGTTACATTTCCTTTCTTTTCTGTCTTTTTTTCTCAATAATTTCTGTTCCTCCTGTTGTCATGCAGGAACAGATGTGAATGAATTCCCCAAAGAAAATTTGTTCTTACAGCATTCTGGTTCAATTTCTTTGTCCATGCCCATCCCCAAAGATAGTAAACAGATAATATTTATAGGGAGATTTTACGACCTGTTTACTTCAGATCTTTTTTTTGTATTTATAAAAAATGCAGAGAAACCAAACTAAGTGATAAAGCAGCAGCTAGAGGTGCCTTTTTCATTCTGGGCATTCAGTAAATATTGCTCTGCTACTATGAAAAAAAAGTCAAATTGAAAAATATTTTAAAATATCATTAAAACATTAAAAATCATTCTGGTAACAGCCTAGTAGGGTAGATAATATTGGTGTTATCATACATATATATACCATATAATTTACATATATAAACCATATAATATCAGCATGACTCTTGCATATTCCCATAGTGATCTAGGCTCTGCAGTGGTTTAAAGTGCTGATTTGGAGCTTATGGATTTGGATTTTTGTGGGTGAAAGGATCCTTGGCTGGATCCCTGAGGGTTGTAGCTCTAGATACCACTTTGGGGCTGTTTCATGAATACCCTGATTCTTAAAAGTCCATGATATTTATTTTTGGTAGGGTATATGTGCACTTAAAGGATTTGCTCCATTTTTGGTAAAAAATGAGCAATCAGTAAATTGATGGAATTTAGGTGCAGCTAGGTCTAACCTTAATCTCAGACTTGGAAAATGGTTTATGTCTAATGGAAGCATCTATACAAATTTATGAATGAATACTGAATATTGATTTCATCGGTGTTAATTCAGCAGTCTCAGTCACTGAGGATGTGTTGTGGGGAAAGGGTCTCTCTTCCTTGGGCAGGGAAAATTGTCTCAACCTTGAGCAAAGAATCTCAAACCTTGGGAAGCCTTGCTCAAGGGAAGAGTCACTGGTGGGCAGCTCAGCTGGAATTTAAGGAGAACTCAAATTGGACTCATCCAAAGTTGGCAAAAGGTTTCTCTGCTTTGAGGTGTAACCCTGAGTCCCAAGTCCAGAGTTCACACAGGGTGGAATATTTGTGGAATAAAGTTGTTGTCTCTCAAATTGCATATGATGGGAAAGGAATGATGAATCTCCTTGTACCCACAGCTTTGTTCCTTGAGGAAAGAGAGCTGGAAAATCCACCTGCCATCCCTGCATTAATGGCTGGTGCTGCAATCTCACATGTTCCCATGTTCCTGGGGTCACTGCTGTTCTGAGGGTTTTCTCAAAGAGTTCTTCAAGCTTTTCTCCTTTGGAGAAAGGGTCTCTGAAAAAGACATTTGGGTCTTTTTCCCATTTGGAGGCTGCACCAAAATGCTGCTGCTTTTGTTGAAAGCGGTACCAGGAGCGCTCTAAGAGAAAAAAAAAAAAATCTCCATTACTTATTCACCTTCTAGAAAATCCGGTGTGGTCCTTTCCAATGTTCTTTGATGTGCAGGAAGCACTTTGCTGTTTGACCAGCTTGTGGAAAAGTTTCCATGCTCAGCCCTCGGTGGGGCAGGAGACCTGATCCAGCACATCCCTTCAAACCAAGCCTCTGCCATCTGTTTCAACCTCTAATTACAAATGCAAAATAACACAATTCGCAATTGCATCATAAAAAAGTAAAATATAAGTGATTTAAATGCATGTGTGTGTTCCTTATGCAAGGCAACATTCATCTGTTATGTTTTACTGTCTTTTAGAAACAACTCCAGGGTGAAATCCTTCTTGGTAGAGGGAAGAAAAATTATTTCATTGTAAGAAGACAGTTTTTGAAAGGTGTTCTTCCAGGTTATATTGCATTTGAATATATTCATCTTCCAACACAGAGCTTGGGGAATCCTTGGGCTGACCAGGCTCTCTCCTGGATTCCCAAATCATCAGCCATGTGCTACTGCTGCTTCCCTCTTTTTATAGACCTGTATTTAATGTCATTGTGTTTACAGGGTTTTCTTTTTAACCTATAGCTGAACAATTCCATCCAGTTCATCTCCTTCCCAAAGCAAAGGGTTGTTTTAAAAGCAACCTTTATTTATCCCATCATGGACCTCTTCTAGTTTTCCCCTGCTGGGAGATAACATCACCTATGTACCCACTTAAACTTGGCTTTCCAAATAATTCCATTAATTATGGTTGGTTGATTTATGTTTAAGCTGTTTGTAAAATTCCATTATCTAACATGTGCATGCTTAACTTTTGATTTCCCTCAGAATTTTCATTTCCATTCATCAGCCACATTTCTTGGTCTGGAACAGCCATCTTTGATTTCTCTGTATCTTTTTGGCACCGAGAGGGCCCAAACCAAATGTCCCGTACTCTGTACACTTTTTTACACTTTTCTCCATCCACACCTTTACCTAACCAGAGATGACATCTCACTCTGCAAGAAGAGCAAACTAAAACTTTCTCCTGAGGAGAAATTATTCCCAGTGAGCAGCAACTGGGGAGCGTCAGAGTGGCTTTCTGATCTCAAGTTTTCTGGTGAGCAATGAGAACTTTAAATACAGCATTTTATGAATTTGTGAGCTCTAAAACATTTGGAGCCTTTCTGGAAAGCAGGATCCAGGGCCTGTGATGTGTCACAGCATGGGCTGTGCAATGCAGGTCCTTGGAGCCTGCACACAGCCCTCAGTCCTGGGCTTCGTCCTCCCTTCCCCTCCTCTCTTCTCCAGCCTTCTTAAAATAAGGGTCCAATATATCAAGGGATTGAACTTCATGGGTTTCAAATGGAAGCTGAAGAATTTGTTTTCACTCTGATGTGAAAGGAACAATTAGCAAGGGCGCACCCCCTTCTCATCAATGGGAGACTTTTCAATTTCCCTTGAAAGGCTTTGGACCAGGATCTAAAAGAGCAAAGACTTACTCCTAACAAAGATGCCTGAATAGGGATGGAAAACTGTTAATCAGACACTCCTGGCATGCTGGATGGCAAACCAAAACCATCAGCACACGTCCTGCCTTCCCTCCAAGCTTGCCATGGGCAGAGGGGTGATTTTACCACTGAGGAATCCTGGAGGATAACTGGTGGTTTGATTTAGGATTCTCACTTCTCGTGCCTGTTAGAGGGTAACAAATGCAGCCTGTTTATTCCATCTCGTGGCTAACACCTGGGAGAATTCCTTCTTTTGGTCAGCTGTGGGTAGGGGGAGAGGGAAGTGCCAGTGGATGGGGGCAGGAGGAGAGGGATGAAGGGAGCTCTGCTGGGCACAGCCAGGTGAGTGTGGGGCTCTGCTGCTCCTCCCCGGGGTTTGGGAGGGCAGTAAGGCTGAACTAAGGATGCTCCCATCATCCCTGTTCACCAACTTGGTATTTTGTTTGGTAGGCATGGAACTGAAAATACTTCTGGAATTGTAGCTGTGGTTTGAATTCTGATGAGGCAAGGAGGTAGCAAGAGGGGTGTCAGGAGCTACTTTTTTGGGAATATTTTACTTTATTATGTTTTCATCTATGACAGTTTCCAATGTTAGGCAACCTGATTGTTCAGAAACCTTTTGGAGTTGTCTGCTTCTTGTTTTTTTCCTTCCAGTCAGCTGCACTTTGATTTTCTCACCAAGCTGTTCACTTGTTGTGGCTCCATGGACTTTTTATCAAGCTTTGCAACTGAACATTGGAGGTTTTTGTTTGTGGGGTTTTTTTTCCTGTATGTTATTTGCCTTTGAAGTTGCCAGGGAACAATTTTGTTCGGAAAAACAACAAATCCACCCATATAATGAACTAGATTTTATTTGGAGAAAATAGAGTTACAGATGCACCAAGATGAAGTTATTTGGCAACAGGAGATTTTGGGTCTATTCCCTTTGGACTGACATAATCCTGATGGAACAATTGCTAAAAGGAATTTATTTTAAAATAATGTGACCTGTGCTTAAAAGAAATTGGCCTCAGATAGCCCAGTAAGTTGCTTTTTCCCAGGCTTGCTTATTGTTTTATTTAAAAGCTTGTTCAGAACAGACCCATTAACTGGTCATAGTCACTAATTGTGAGCTTGTCTTTTCTTTGGCTTAGAAAGGCTTTGGATTGAGGTCAAAAAGAAAAGGAATGGAATAGGCAATTTTAAATTGCCAAATTTTCTCATTTTAATATCAGATTTGTTTGGCTTGTTCATGTTATGCAGATGAAGCTGTGGTACCAGAGCCCAAAACCCTGGGAGTGTCCAAAATCTCGGGATCCAGCCCAGGGCTTTCTCTTATGGGCTGAGGGAAAGACACTGGGGTTTGTTCTTCATAATTTCATTTCTTTTCTGTTTCTCTGGTATGCCTGTGCACGATGTGCTGGTGATGCTGCTTTATTTTGTGCCATAGAAAATGTCACCATTTTCTAAAACATCACCAGTGTTTTCTCAGCTTTCATGCCACATTAATGCAAATACTGAGCAATAGTTGGTTTTAGCAAGTCCCCTTCCAGTTGGGTATTTTTTAGATTGGTTCCTTTTTCCCTTTGGACTACCCAAGTAGTCCAAAAATAATTATTTTTTTAAAGGCCTGGAAGCTGTGAGGAGCTTTATTGCCATTGCTGTTTCAGAGCTATAGATGTTTTTGGGAGGGAATGCAACAAAATATTTGTCAGCATCTTTCCATTACAACCATCAGTCTTGAATATCCGAAGTGTTGTGCATCATAAATTAGGCTGCAATTTGGTTGTGTTTATCTGAGTGTATTTTTAGGAGCATCGTTGGGTGTCACAAGTGTAATTTTAATACACAATGAAGGTTAAAGAGTGGTATTTTACCAGGCAGGTCTCCATCCAAATTTGCTGTACAAACCTGGCTTGGGTAAATCCCATAATTTTTATTTTTGAGAAACATATAGAAAATATTTTTATTTTTGAGAAATATATGGAAAATATTTTTACTTTTCAGAAATTCCTATAGCTTTGCACCAGCCAGTAAGTGAAATATTTTCTAGCATTACATTTATTTTTTTTCCCCTAAAAGCACTATTTCTGTTAGTTGGAGAATCCTGCTGCCTACCAGAATGTGAAAATAGGTTTCATTCAATTAATGAACTGGAAACAGGAAGACATTACATAGTAAATGAGGTTTACATATGATAATGTTGGATTTGTCATGTAAACGATTGCTTCCTTTCAGCTCCCTGAAAGGACTAAATTTTGCTTTTGTACAGATTGTACAATGCTAATAAAAAGAGAAGGCTCTATGGAAAGTATAACAATAAACTATATCTATAATTCTAATGTTCAGGAGAAAAAAAAGGACGATGATATTTTAATACACAAGTAGATCAGAGGTGGGAAGTGGTGTCAGAAACTAAAGGCTCAATCACAGCTTTGCAACAGACTCCATAGCAGGGCAGCAAAACAGAGGGAAAGGCTTTAAGCTGGAGGAAGGGAGGTGTAGATGGGATATTGGCAAGGAATTCTTCCCTGTGAGGGTGGTAAAACCCTGGCACAGGGTGCCCAGAGAAGCTGTGGCTGCCCCTGGATCCCTGGAAGTGTCCAAGGCCAGGCTGGGTGGGGCTTGGAGCAGCCTGGGGTAGTGGAAGGGGTCCCTGTCCACGGGATGGGATGGGATTTATCCTCCCTCCCATCACAAACCATTCCATGATTCTGTATTTCCATGAGTCTTACTTCATCCCTCGCTGTTTTTGCTGCTC
Source organism: Rhabdornis inornatus (assembly GCA_013397075.1). Taxonomy (NCBI): domain Eukaryota; kingdom Metazoa; phylum Chordata; class Aves; order Passeriformes; family Rhabdornithidae; genus Rhabdornis; species Rhabdornis inornatus. Next base: position 73,877 of record VWZS01001110.1, on the reverse strand, counting down.
CCAGCTGGACTTTGTTAAATTCTTTCCAGTTTCTTTGCACCTTTTTTGAAACCGTGAGCTCAGGACAACAACATCCAGCTCAGCGATGGTGGGAGAATTACCACAGTGGTCTCATGTAGGATGCTCCTGTTAACAAATCCCTGAAATTACCTTTTCTGGAGCAGTTTTACTCCTTTGTTTGATGTGGAGCTCGTAGGCCACTATAAATTTGAATGTGTAATGGAGTTCCCTTACTGGCAATTTCCCATTTGCATCTGATTTCTCCTCTCTAAGTGTAACATTTTACACTTGGCTTTATTGAATTTCATCTTAATTTCAGGCCATCACTCCAAACTGTTAATATCTTTTCAGATTTTGATCCAGACCTCCCAAGGGTTCCCACCATCATAGCTCCTCAACATTGCAAATTTTATAAATGTAATCTCTTTTCCCTTTAACTGAGTCATTATGAAAATATTGAACAGAGCTGGAGCAAGGACAGATCCCTGAGGAATCTCACCTGAAGCTTTCTCCTGCTTTGACAGTGAACCATTGATAGCTACTCCTTGAAAGCAGTTTTTCAGCCAATTGTTCCCTCCATCTCATGGTAATTTTATCTAGTTCTAGACCATATTTTCTTGTTTTATTATAAGAATGTCATGTGGAACAGTATCAAGAAGCTTACTAATAAGAAGATGTATCACATCAACTCTGTCTCCCTTATCCACAAGGCCAGTTATCCAGTCAAAATTAAATTGGAGGGCTCTGTGCAGGAGACTTCTTTTTAATCAAGCCTTTTGAGTTATGACCCCTGCAATATTAGATAAAATTTTCAGGAATAACAAACATGCTGGGTGTTTTTTTCTAGGCTACCACTGTAAAGCAGTTTGCTTGTTTGTTGTTTTTTTAAATAATCCGATGATGTGAGATTAACAATAATGGTCTGAAAGCCAAAAGCCATTATCTGACTGTTACTAAAGACAAAAATTAGGGTGGGAGCAACAAGGCTTCCTCCATAATAGTGTTTTCTTCATTTCAAGCTGATCAGTAGGAAGTGGATTTAGAAGTGCTTTAAATCATTTCACATCATTTACTGGTAATCTAACCAGCATGAACTGCATGTACCCTAAGTGCTGATTTTTTAAAAAGCATAAGAGGAAGAGCAAAAGAACTTTTTATTCCAAGTCATTCTGTAATTTACACATTTTTGTATCAGCCCACTTACTAGTGCCATACATAAGTGTTTCCTCTGAACAGATTTAATTTTTAATTTTCCTGAATCAGTGTTAACCAGGAAAAAGGTAATTGTTGTCAAGAGTATTCAAACTGTCAGAATATCATTCAATCTAAAAGCTGTTAGAATCTGTGCAAAAGTAATTACTGAAACTCTATTCAACTGTAATAATAACCTGCCACTGATGACAGCAATTACTGGGGAAAGTGTAATAGAAATCAAAGGCGCATTTTTCTCTGACAAGTACATTTCTAACTAAGGTTTACATTGGTTGAATAGTGTTGACAATGATGATGTGCTGTATCACTCTTAATCACGGCTGGCATGATGTTACAGTTTGAGCTGCTCGTGCTAGAGGGGGACTAATTGTGTGTTTCAGCTGACACTGTCCGTGCTCTCTGTGCTCGGGAAGGGAGGTGAGGGATGAGCAGACTTTCAGTGTGTGCCTCCCTGCCTGACTTGCCCCCTTCCTAAGCGCAGGGTGTAGGCACTGCTGGGTTTAACAGAGAGGGATGAACCCGTTTAGGTGAAGTTTGGGTATAAAGGAACACAGAGGGGTGTGGGAGGGGAAGGAGCAGGGTGGCAGGAGTCAGCCCACTCCTGGCTGGCAAAGGTCGTGCAGAGTCCTTCCCCACAGGATTATCTCCCTAGCAGGTCCAGCTGTCTCAGGAGGTGGTTCTTCAGTGCTTCAAGTTACTGAGAAGCCACTGGAGCAAAGGGTGGCTGTTACTGACAGGTCTCAGTGCTGCCCTTCACTCAGACAAAACTCACAACACAAGGTGCCAGCAGGGATAATTGCCCTGGCTCTGGGGGAATTGTGTTAGGAGAAGGTCTGGTCTGGCTTCGTGCATTTTTTGGAGCAGGAGGAAGAAAGGACGTCCTTTTTGACAGCATATATTCCTCTGTTGATTGGTTTTGCCCAATTTTTCAGCAATTGCTGAGAAGTTTCCTCCAGAACATTCCCCCACTGTGAGAACTATTCAGGAGCAGCTGTTTCAGAATAATCCACCCAGAAATCTGGTTCAGCTCCCCCTATTCAGTGTCCCTGCAACAATCCCAGTGTCTGAGAATGAGCTCAGGAAAAGCATCCCTTGGAAGCAATCTTGGGGAAGGCATCCAGAGTGCCACCTGTGTTGGTCCTGCCCAGTCATCCCCAAGTTTATTTTTAAAAAATTTAAAGCATCACAGACATTCATTTTAGCAGTTTTTTGATTCCTTTGGGTCCATCAGAATAACTTTAAGGATGGAACTCGTGCAGGAGACAATGTACAGATCTGGGGCAAAGCTACTGAGAGCAGTTTCAGGCACACCAATGGTCAGGTTTTCATGCAGGAAATTGGCTTCAATAGATTTTTATAGAGTAGAAGAAACAAGGATAATTGAGTGATGTTATGCACTTAATCACATTTCTCTTGCCAGGGCTGTGCTCTTTTCCATGCAATTCCACAGTCCATAGGCTCATAGTCACTACAAAGGCCAAAAGTCCTTATTATTTCATGGCAGATCCAGCTGCTTCCAGCACTGAGACTCAGCAGGAAAACACAGTGTAGAATCTGGGTGTGGAATAGGGAGACAGAGAATTAAACAGTCCTTCCATGGTCACCAGACAGGTTATATCCATTAGAGGTAATCCAAACTGTGTGCAGAATGTTTAACACTTCCAGGAGACTTTTTGAAATGAGTTTTAGGTAGTGCCACATCCCAGCAGAATCACTGACTGTCCCTGCAATCCAGTTTCCCCAAGGCATGTTTGAGTTTTTACAAGCCCCTCACACACACTTTGTTGTGTGAGTAGTCCCTGTAGGCTCCTTGGATGGTCTTGTGGACTTAAACACGTGCCTAATTTTTCATGGAAATGGGGCCTTGCTTGGCTCCAGATAGGAGGCTGCCAGAGGAGTTCATTCCATCATTCTACTTACTGCTCTAATTGCCTGTTTATGTTTTCTGACAGCCAACACTACCCAATAATTTTTATAAACAGAAGCTCTTTCACGAAGTCTACTAAATAAAAGTCACAGCTCTTGAAAACTAAACTGATTTTAAAGGAAAACTTGATGTTTCCCTTCTGATTTTCCTACTGATGTTTAACAGTTGCATCACGCTGGGTCCCTGGTGCTCTGTAACCATGTGGCTCTCTTTTATTATAACAACAATAATGCAATTCAGCTGCAAACGTGTGGTAAAACACTCCTGAATTTTGTGCACACCTTATTAATTATCCTAACTGCAAAATGATGGGGTCTTTGACAATCATTTCTATAAACTCTTTGGGTTTCTCACGTGATGGACTACCTGAATGGAGGTGGTGCTTGCCTGGTTTAGTGAGCAGCTGCAGGTTTTGTGGAACCAGGGCTGGTTATGGACCTCATGCTGCTCAGCCCTTGCATCTCTAAGCCAGCATTTCATCCCTTTGTGGAAATAAAGTATGAGAATAAAGCCAAAACCACACCAGGGCCTCCTCCCTGTTCAGAGTTTTCTACCCAAGGGAAGAACCAGCTGAGCCACATCTGGATGAGGTGAGGGAAGAGCCTGAGCATGATCTGTGCTCAGCATTGCTCTTTGCACGTCCTGCTTTTTCTCTTGGAATGTGCAACCACAGCAAGGTATCCCAGGCACTGTGCCATGCTCAGGGTTTCCACTGGGCTCTTTCCATGGGGTGAAAGCACCCAGGCAAAGCAATGCACCCACAATTGGCACTATAGGGGTGACACTGCTGGTGTGACCATCAGGCACCCTCTTTATGGGGTGACAGGAGAGCAGAGAGAGTTGTGAATTCTGATTCCTTGTGCCATTGGCACTTCCATGTCCAGTGGAGAGGTCAGGCAGGGGTTTGTGTGGCTTGCAGGTGCAAATGTGTCAACTAAATAAAACTGAATTATGAAAGAGTTGTGACCTCTCCAACAACACCCATGTAAATTTGCTTGGGAATTTAGGGACATTATTACTGGTGGTTTTCCCTTTGCCCATTTGCCTTTCCAACATTACTCTTTTAACAATTCCCCATCACCAAGAGCTTGGATATGATCAGTCAGGTGTCCCCTGATAAAAACAAAAAGCCAATTACTTGTCTTTTATGGCACGTCCTTAAAGGTCCTTATTTTAAACCTTTTCCCTGAAACCCTGACAGCCACATATTTATTATTTTTCAAAAGAGAGCTGAGATGAATGGAGATCCTGTAGAAACATCAGTACCTGGCTTAGAGATGCAGCATTGCCATCTTCTCCTGGTGTGACCACCTCAAAGGGACAATCGTAGGGATGATGGTGTCCAGGGATGGTGCTCCAGGAGTGGCAGTAAGGACAACATCTGCCTGGAATATTTCTGCCTGCCTGCATAACCATGCACAGCTTTCTATTGTTCCAGGAGTTAGTCAAGCATATAATAGAGTTTCAATGAGTTCAAACCTCCTGTTTTAGATGGTGTTTTAGTGAGTTGTTTTTCTGCCTCAGCATGGATTAGAATTTCCCACCCCCCCCCCACCAATGCATGGAGAGAGTGAAGAAAATCCTGGATTTTAAATGTTGACTATGCAGCTATATTGTGAATTTTAAACTGTAGGAAACAAAAATATCGCCTACAATGCACCTTTGATATCTGCTTAATGCTCTCTGTGATCAGAAATAACCTTGGGCCTCAAGCACCTCTTGCCATGCTCAGATCCTGCATCCACAGGTGGAATTCCAACCTGGTGCAAAGGAACTCATGAGCAGAGCCAGGGATTCATCCAGGGAATGGCAATGCCAGGCAGGTTTTGTACCCTGGAGTGTCACCTGGGAATTTGTTTGCAGATTCATAATGATGCTTCAAGGGCTCTATTCAGTTTTGCTGGGATCACATAAATAGTCTTGGGCAGAGATACTGGGTCTAAAGGATCCTGTCTCCTGAGCCCTGTGCCATGTCCTCTGAGTCAGGTGCAATGCAGAAATTGCAGAAATCCATCATTCAGGAAAAATCCCGCAGAAAAAGAAATTCAGAAATCCATATTAATGAGGAAAAAACACTTTAAATAATACAAAGACTGTTTTTGGACCTTTGTTGCAGTAAGTATTTTTATTTAAGTACACAAACAAATTGATGGGGCAGGAATGGGAACATGGTTTGTGTGCCAGCTGAGGGAAAATCCAGTGGGATGAGCCAATGTCATCCCCTCTCTGCCAGCCTGCTGGTCCAGGGCTGTGTGCTCAGGCTCCTAATTCCTCTCAGCCAGGTTGGTTTAAACTGTTTGAATTACTGGTCCCAGCAACCCCAGCTGATTTTTTTTTTCCCCTGCCTGGAGAGAATTAAAGTGCTCATTTGAACTGCTTTGCCAACAGATCTGTTCAAAACCTGCAGCAAGCGGCTTTTAATGAGCAGCTGGGGGAGCGACTTTTTCCCGGCACAGGCTGCTCCTAAAGAGCCTATCCATGCATATCCTTAAGACATTTGAAGAGACTGCGCATTTTCTTATCTTTAAATCACAGGAAAAGTGACTTCAGGTGTTGCAGTGCTCGAATTCGCTGGGTTCCTCCAGCCCGCGTGGTGCCCACGCCCGTCATTAGCGCATCCTTTCAACATCAAGGCTGGACCGCTCCGACGAGGGAGGGTTTGCATCCCTTTGGGAAGCCAGCAGGACAGAGCTGAACACATCAGTCCTGCTGCTTAATTAGATCCCAAAATCTCCAAGTAAAAAAATCAAGTGATGCTTTAGCCAATTCTTGTATAATTGCTGCCTTGGTTAATTTTTTTTTTAATTATTTTTTTTTCTGGAGGATTTTCAACCTGGATTTAGGAGATTAAATCAGTTGTGCACTTAATATAAATGTGTAAATCACCTTATCTCTGCACAGCAATAATTTAGGCAGCTGTTAAATCATAGGAACGCCTTTGGAAGTGAGGTGAGTGTTTAAAGGCTTGCTCAATAGAGATCTAACATTAAACAGATACTGTAAGTCTTAAAATGTAATTTAAGTAGATGGGTGTTCCCCCTAATGACTGTGATAAGATCAGTGAGGGAAGGCAGTGGCAAAGTGTGTCAGATGCAGTGGTGGCTCTGGAGAGTGCAGGGATGGATTAGAAATTTCCCATCTCTCTTATTTTCCTTTTTCATGCACATAAAAAGGGAATCTCATCCTTTTCCTCAGGTGAGCAAATGAAAGGGCTGCTCCCCAAACAGCTGCACACAAATGTTCAGCTTCTTTCTGGGCATTTGGTCACTAGAAGAAAAAGCTTATCTGGTGGGCAGATGTTTGAGAGACTTTTCTAAGCTTTCTCAGAGGGGAAAAAAGCTTCTTCTTAAAAATAAGAATAAGCTTGCTAAGGGCTATATGATGCAGGGTGGTTTATTAGCCATTGTTCTGGTATATGAGCCAACATTCTGCCTTAATCCATGCAGAGCAGCGAGTTCCTGTGGCTTGGGAATCACAGACCTGGGCTGTTTGTCTTCTCTCTGTGGACAGCATCCCATTATTGTCACACTCCCTGGTTATGTTTAATGTGGGCAGGATGCAAGTACTTAAAAAAAAAAAAAGTCACTTCAGTGGTACTCCCTGCATTTTTATTCCTGAATATTAAGTCCCAATTTTTATAGCCTTAGCTCAATCTGGGGCTTCATAAAGCACCATAAATTGGAGCTTAGCTTTACAGGCAAGCAAGATGATTTGATAAGCATGGGATTGCCCCTACTACATCAAATCACATTTCTTCTCTGAGTATCCTGAAGCCTTCAGTTATGGCTCTGGCTCAGTAGCCAGCCAGGAAATAGAAGAAGCCCTGTGCAATTAACTCTTTGCATCTTGGTGGGGTTTTTTTGCTGTTGTTGTTGTGGGGGGGGGGTTTTGTTTGTTTTTGGGTTTTGGTTTTTTTTGTTTTTTTCCTTTTTTTTCCAAGGGGAAAGAATGAGAAAAGTTCTTTAACCAGGTATTTTCTTCCAATTTTACCTCGTAGCAGAGACAGCTAAGTGCAACCTCTTGTCAGCAGAACCATTATCTATAATTTACATGCAGGAAGCAACAAAGTTTTAGGGTGAAATGGCTCCAAACCCGGGAACCTCTGCCCATTCCATCATCCAGCCCTGCAAGCACAGGAGCTGTGTCAGTGACAGTATTAAGGGCTATTAAACTGGCTTTGATGTATTGCTGGGGTTTTGGATGATTTTCTAGTTTTTATTATTCCTCTGACTGTCATTTGCTATTTTTAAATGGAATCTGCTATTATGGGATACAAGGAGTCTGTCCTTCAGAAGTGACTGATCCAGCATCCCTTGTGCTCACTTGCTGGTGTTTGTAGAGGGGACACAGATGATGCCCAGGAATTTGGGGGTCACAAGCACCATTTATACAATTTGTCATCCATGAAGGGTCTCTGGAGGCTGGGAGCAGGCACAGGAGCTGCACATGGAATGGCTCAGCTCCTGGAGCTGCAGGGCTTGGGCTCAGGACAGGTCTCCATCAGTGCCACCAAACTGGTTCTGCCCCAGCTGGCAGCTGCTGCTGCTCTCCCCAAATTCTTCTCCTTGTTCAATATTATTCTCTTTAAACATCCCACCTCTCTCCATCTGTGGTCAGGCAGCATTTCCTCAGCCACAGGTCTTTCATGGGTCTGCAGCAAGAGATTTTCGTGGAATTTCAGAATCACAGGCTGGTTTGGGTTGGAAGGCACCTTAAAGACCAGCTGAGTTTTTGTGTTGTTTTTCTACAAAGCTTTGCAGAGTTTTAGAATCACAGAATCAGAATATCCTGAGCTGAGACCCTCAGGGACCAAGGAGTCCAACACCTGTCTGATTTTAAGGCTAATTCAATACCTGGGAGGCAGGTAGTGGTGAGAAAAACAATGAGACTGTTGAGAAAAGAATAGCATTTAATGAGCACTGAAATGTATTATTCCCTTTTTAACAGAGCTGCCTAAAAACTATTGATTTTGCTGCCCACAGATTTCTAATAATAAAAAATTTAAAGCCTTGCTATCATTCCCCCAAATCTGGTTTATTTCCAGCATGAATGAACTCAGAAATTCTTCAGTTAGAACTATGGGAATTGGATCCTCCAAATTAACAAATTCCTCTTCCAATCTAACAAATTGTTCTGTTCATCTGCATCCTTATCCTGGGAGATGGCATTGCCTGGTGAGAAAACCCAAAACTGGTTTGTCTTGGTGTTCAGCTGCTTTTCCTCTTCCCTTTGGCTCAATGAACCCCTTCTTATGAATATTATTTTTTCATAACTCAGTTTATAAATATTTTTTGACCAAAATTAGCAGTAATAATTTTTTTTTATCCTTACCTGTTTAACCTGAGGTTAAACTTTTTTAGTCAAATCTGAGCTGACAAATCTTTACATGCAACATCAAGGCTCTTCACCTGGCCCTTGAGCTCTGCTGTTGCAGCTACATCTGTGTTCATTTTTACTGATAATTTGGCTTTTTTTTGTCTTCACTTCACCACTGATAAGATGCCCACAAAGACTTTTGGCCAAGCTGCTGGTTTTCCTTGCAGCAGGGTTATCCAGTGTATTGCTGGCAGTGCCTTTAGGGGGAAATATATAAGTTTGAAATCAAGCTTCCAAAAAAACAAACAGCACTTCTGATTAGGATCTCATATTGTTATCCTTCCTGCTTCATTTGTTTTCCAGATGGGCGAAATAAAGGTCAACAACCCTAGGGCAACGAGCTGATTTGAAAGAAATGTGATTTCTGAAAGGGAAATTTGCAAAAAATAGCCATAACCAAGAAATGAGAAACATTTTAAGAAATTGGCAGTTCAGACTAATCTTCCACGTAGTTTATCTTGGCGAGCTGGTGATATTTTATTGTCCATGCAAATGTGCTGATAATCTAGTCCTGCTCTTCTTGTGGCGTTTGAAAACCATTTTTCTTTCTTGGGATTGGGGTGTGACTGTGGCCATGAACAAGGAGATAAAGAGGCTCATCATGCCCTGAAAAAGAGGCACATTGAAGGTTTTCCCGGAGGGAGAAATTGGAGCTGCCACGTCCCCAGGTGGGCTGGGAGCTGCTCTTGCCAGCATCCATCCCGTCCTGCATCCCTGGGCTGCTCCTGCATCCCGGATGGGGCAGCGCATCCCGTGGTTCCTCCGGGAGCATCCCTCCTTTTCCATGCCTGCATCCCGGGAGAGCCTCCTCCCAAAATCGGGGTCATGTCTCCCTCTAGGGGCTCGCGACGAGGATGAACCCCCCCCTTCCCCTGGCACAGGAGGCTCCCAGTGTGCTGGATCGGAATAAAGGTGTGCAGCTTGTTGGGGACACAGCCCCGCTGTCCCCGTGGAAAACGCAGCTTAAAAGTTATATTTTAATAACGTTTTCTGGAACACATTTATTTCCTGCCGCCTCTCTGGGCGAGGAGGAGGCTGAACTCTAAGGCAATGTGCTTTTGCTGTGTGGATGAAGGATGGAGGTGGTTTTGTCTTTGTCCCCAGCTTGGCTGTGGTGGCAGTGGTGACACTGGGTGCCCGTCCCCCTCCTCTGCAGCACCCTCAGGAATTTTGGAGGTGGCTGCTGCTGCCTGCTGGGCAGAGATGCTCTTCCAGAGGTGCTGCTGGCTGCTCTGCTGGTCACTGATGCAGCCATAGGGCAAGGGCAGGGATGGGGACACAGATGTGATCCCCAGAGCTGAGAGCAAAGAAAATCAGGTGGACACCAGGCTTTTATTTCAATTTTTGCTGAAATGGGAAACCAGAAGTGTTTAATTGCCATGATACAGCATTTCAACATAACTCATCGTGATGAATTTTGAGTTTCCAGTTTAATTTGATGCCTTTGTGGACTTTCAGGGTAGTTTGTGTTTTCTGTTTTTCCAGTAACAAGAGCAGAGGGAATTTCCCCCTGTTTAGTGGCCAGGCAGGCATGATAATCATTCTGTGCCACTGTTGACCTGATATTGATCTGAGAGGCTGGGAAGAAAAGAAGTCTAATAAATAAATATAAATCAATAAATTCAATCAAAATATAAAGGGTGGTCTTCCAAGAGGCACAAGTGGGAATTGCAGGAATTGAAAGGCAGCCCATGTAATTTGAATGACTCGGCTGGTTTTGTGTGACAACTCAAGTACAACTCTCAAAGATCTCGTTTTACTTCGAGGACACAGAGATTCACTTCACCAACTTCAATAACCCAAAATTTAGGCTGAGGCTTCCTCACAGTCAGCTGAGAGCTGGGATGAGTCATGTTCTGGGGGAGGGTGTTCATTAGAGGCACTACATCATCGCTTGGGACGTCAGTGCCCAATTTTTAGCTGGCCCAAGTTAGGTGCAGTTCATCTCATCCCTCTCAACAATTCCTTCATGGGCTGTTGCAGCCTCTCCCCAAGGGGTAACAAAGAATCCCCCTTTAACCCAGCAATGATTTACATTGTGATGATTTCCCATTGCCCCAAACTAATTCATCTCTTTTAAATTATGTCCTTTCACTCAGCAAAACCAAGGATCTCTATAAAGATGTCGTGGCAGTGTTGCTGAGAAATAATCTAAAAAACTTCTCTAAGAGCCCAGACCAATTTGAATACGATTTTTCTTTGCTCCACTGTAGCAAATAGGAATAGCTCCTGAACTCCCAGCTTGGGTACCAAAGGCTTGGCTGCAGTTTGTGTGACACTGATGAGCCTTTGCCTCTTGCAGGATGAAATCACTGATGAAACCAGGATATGCCAGGTAGATAAATATAATTAGTAATTGGTTGTTTATATTAGCCCTAATTAAGGGTAAGAGCTAGATGATCTTTAAGGTCCCTTCCTACCCAAACTTGGAATGAAACTGAAGGATTTGAGTGATTTGGGACTTGAGGATATTCGTGTGGTCAGATTTGGGGATGTGCAAAAAGGTAATAAATATAAGCCAGAGAGAAGGATGCTGACATTGCTTTAGGGATGCAAAGTGATTTTAAATGGTTTTAAATTCTTATGTTTAGTCACAGAAATTCAGGGTCAGATCTAATGAGAGGTTTAGTATCTAAACTTGGCTTAGTACCTAAGCTGGTCTGTCCCATCTGATTTGACATTTGCACTGAGGCCACACAAGGGCAGTGCTGGGTGTCAGCATGACGAGGGGATCCTTGTGGTCCCTTAGACTCATCAGGGACAAAATCAGCCTCTGATTTCAATGGGAACAGAGTCCCTGGGACCTGAGGGAAGTGGCCCGAGTTCAGCTGTCTCTGGTGGTGTTTTGTGGCTGCTGTGGGTGCTGGCTCAGATTTTCTGCTGATTATGCTGGAGCAATATTGCAAGGAATTTATGCATAATGGACATAAATCTCGCTCTACGAGCCACCTGAGAGGCAAGAAAAATGGTCTCTGTCAAGGATCTACACACAGAAATACATTAACCAGGAGCTCTCTGCAGAGCAGGAGCTCCAGCTCTGAATGCAGGTTTGGGGGAATAATGAAGAATAAAATTAGTGCTTTGGTAATGCATTAAGCCTTTTGGGGGGGTTTCACTGGCAGCTTTTTACAGCCTGAAAGGATAAATGGTGATGATAATAAATTTTGCTAACTTTTAAAGCCATCTTCCAGAGGAAGATGCAGAAAGCTCTTCCTGCACGGCTGTGGAGAGGGAAGAGCTGGGGCTTCAGAGCCTTGTTGGAACTTCCAATTAGCAAAACATGCTGGGAAAGAGCTGCCTGCCAGGATGGGAGCGTTTCTGCTGGGTGGGATGGAGGGTTGGGCACACCACACTCACAATCCTGCCCAGGGAAGGAGTGGGGCTGATTGTGAGACATCCACACAGACTTGGCCCAGCCACGGTTCCCATCGGAGCGGGGATTCTGTGGCTGCTCTTCCTCCCTTCAGCCTGGATGTTCTGTCACTCATCCTCCCTTCTGCCAGGATGTTCTGTCAGAGGCTGAAAGCTGCCCATTGGTGCTGATAAAATGAGCTCAAAACCAAACCCACAAATGGAGCAGGTTTCGTTCCATGTGTTGGTACCAAGGGGAGCAGGATGTGATTAAAGCCTCTTCCATCTCCGGGGCTCTGGCTTTGTTATCCATATTCCCATGAATTATTTTGTTGCTATAGCAATACTTTTCCATGGGCCTAATCCTTTCTCATTTACAGGGAAGCCCTTTACTTTGCTCTCTCAGTGCAGTGGGGCCTTTACTTTGGCAAATTACCCCTCAAATTGCAGCTCAAGGTTGTGTTTGCTTTTCAGCACTAATCTGGATTAGGGAATTCTTAATTTAGGTTAAAGTGGATTTGGAAATTCTTAGTAAAATAAGTGCCAAAGAATCACATCTGTAAAGCCATCATATATATTGTGTGTGTCTGTATCTTTGCAATTGTGAATCTTCTCACCCAATTAAACCTCCTGTATGGGGAGGAAAGTGGTGGGGGAAGCAGAAATGAATAAAAAACTCTGCATTCCATTTCATTCCATGAAATTCCATTCTCATCGTGACTCTTCTCAGCATTTGAAAAGCATCACTCAGTCCAAGTTTTTATTCCCAGCAGTGTGGCAGGAGGAGAGCAGGGACATTGAGGAATGGAACAAGGTAGAGGCAGTGAATTCTGATGGGTCCCAGCACTGGTGGCTTTGTTCCAATCCATAATTTTTCTTCTCTCTTTTCTCCCTTCAATTTTCCTATTTTTGTGTGTGTGCATCTACATATATGTGTGTATGTTTTTGCAGTGTTCTTGGGTCAAAAATCTGTTGTCCCTCACATTGGGTCATTGCAACTCTCAACAAAGCTTTGCTGTATGGTTTGTGGATCAGCAAGAGGGTTAAAAGGTTCAAATTACAAGATTTAAATGAAGAAATAGTTATTTAGGAATATATATGTGGGTGAAAGTCAGGTTCAAGGTGGAAGGATTAACTTGTTTGCTTTGTATTAGTAATACATATTAATTAATGATCTGTTATATTAATTTTAATGGATACATTTAAGAATGAGACCAAATTTTGGATAATCTTTCCTTAATACTGTAAGAGAGTAATTACAACCTCAACTACATTGTCACAAGCTTGCAAAATTAGTAATTGGAAAAGGTTAATCAATATGACTGGGGTTGCTGAGCTGCTGTTGGACTGCAACAATGCTGGATTTAGATATTGTGACTTCAGATTTTTAAAGTCCAGCACTGAATTCATTGTAAAGACCAAAATTCAGCCTGAGGGCCCCGGGCTGGTGGCAAAGGGTGACTTGGCCACAATCACCTTGTCAGGCTCACAGAGATCAGCACACCTCTGAATTCACCCCAATTTATTCATGGCTGCTCCTACAGGCAAATCTCTTCAGATGCATCAGCTCTTTCAACTATTCCCATTTGGGAGCAGCTTCCAGCTCCCCCAGCCCTCCCAGCTGGCACAGGCAGGTCTCCCAGTGCTTTCCATGGCTTTAACTCCCTCATGTGCTTCTCTCCTCGTGGATGATTTCCTTCCTCCCCTGAAATGAAGCCCTGGTGTCTCCCTGTGGGACTGCTCCTGGTGGTGGGTGCAGGGTGGGTGAGTGAGCCATACAGATAAGGAGGAATAATCAATTTATCAGTTTAAGAGAGAGAAAGTTACAGAGGGGGAGTTCTTGATTTATAGGGGGTTTTCCCCCGAAATCTGTTATTTCTAACTTCCTCTGACTTTTAAGAATAAAACCCCACAACATCTATGGATAGGGAAAGAATTCCTATGGTGGCTGCTGAGTCTACACCAGTCTGTCCCAGTGGAGCTGGGTCTCAGAGATTCAGTGTGATTGATGCCTTTTCTGGCTTTAATTGCAATTATTCATGTGCCTGAACATTTCACAGAATTTATTTTTTTTTCCCCAGGATCTAGCGTTTCTTTTTCTTGCCGTTTCAAGAGACCCAGCTGGGATTATCCTGTCCTTATTTTCTGTGCCTTTGTTTTTGTTCACATTCCATAACAAGTGATGCTGGATTATAAAACCTACTTCAGGCTAATACACAATTGTCCATCGTTTTCCACTGAGATGGTTTTTAGTCAGTCCCTTCCCTCTCCCAAAACTGAGCTATTCTTGTGGTAGTCCCATGTGGAATGTCCCTGAGTCCTTCTCCAAGGCATGAACTCCTCTGGAGCCACCACAGCTTTCTCTGGAGATCTTAAATTTTCTTGACTTCAAAAGTCTATTTGTTATTTAAGGACACAGGATGTTCTCCCCGTGTTTACAGAACACATTGTAACACACTTTAAGTGTAATTGGAGGGAAAGATCTTTGATGTCTATTGTAATAATTTCCCTCAAGGGCTGCAGGATTGGTCAAAGTCTACACCAGTCTCTGGATATTTCCCTCTTTTTTTTTTTTTTTTACCCCTCAAATAATGTCTGTTTTTAGTTCATAAAATCCAAAACTGTGGATGTTTTACATAAGATTTAAATATTGGTTTAGTTTTGGGGGGAAAAAAGTCTACATGGGTATAATCATATTCTGTATTAATATTTCAGAGGAATTATTTTATTTGCCTTCATTTCCCTCATTTCATCATGACAGTTTTTCTGACTTTTTCTTCTGGATATTCCATATATATATATTTATATATTTAAATATATACACTGAGCGGGGGAGCTGCAGGGACCAAATTTCTTTTGAGGGTTGGGAACAGAAGGGAAGAGGAGTCTGTGCCATGTTCTGAAACTTTCTAATGACCCAAAGCCCTTTCTGACATGAGAAAAAAACAGGTTAAGCAAAAAACCCCATCCCATTCTGTTCATACCTGCAGTCCTTTTGTTAAATCCCTGCCCAAGTTTTGTGATTCCTGAGCTCCCATCCATCTCCATCACCTCAGTGATACCTTGGAGAACCTGAATTGCATTTCTAGAACAAGATTTCCAAATCTACTTTTTCAGTGGATGTTTTAGCAGCCTTCTCTTTTTCATACTGAGTGTTCCATGCTTTGAATGCTAATTTTTGGTGACCAATTAATTTTTATCGTGGCCATATCACTGAACTAAGATAAGCATCATTTTTTATTGTTTATTTCCCAACGCAACAAATCAATTTTACATTTTGAGTGGGACGAGAACTATCTGAAGCTGGGAGAAATATAGATAACTGTGTGTCTTTGTTAGGCCCCAAAAATAAAGAGGCCTCACAGCTTTTTAATCATGGATTCTCAAGGTCTATATTTTATATCTGGGATTTAGCATCATTAATTTCATAGCAGAGTTTTTCATCAAATTCATTAATTTTCACCAGAATACAAGAGATAAATTGTTCTGGATAAATAATCATCCATCTATGCCATTGTTAAGAGAACACTCCTAAGCTGGGCTTTGAGGAATTGGGAATCTTGTGTCCAGAGAAGGGAATGGAGCTGGCAAAGGGTCTGGAACATCAGTTCTGTGAGGAGCAGCTGAGGGAGTGGAGGTGTTTGCTCTGGAGGAAAGGAGGCTCAGGAGGAACTTTCTCACTCTTCACAACTCCTGACAGGAGGGTGCAGCCATGTGGGCATCAGGCTCTGCTCCCAGGGGACAAGGGACAACAAAGGATAAGGAAAAATGGCCAGGGGAGGTTCAGGTTGGATATTAGGAAAAGTTTCTTCACTGCAAGAATGGTCAGGCATTGGAAGGGGCTATCCAAGGCAGTACTGGAGTTCCTGTCCCTGGAGGTGCTGAAAAAATGAGTGGACACTTCATGTGGCACAACTTCCTGATGTTTTCCTGAGGTTTAGTGGAGATGGGATTCAATGGTGGGATTCACTGGAGGCAGGATTTGATGACTTTGGAGTCTTTTCAACCTTAATAATTCTAGGTTCTTCCTGCATGCAGATGTTGGTGGTGCCCAGCAGCTGTTCCTGCTGCCACCTGGCACATCTGGCTGCTCCAGGCAGGTGCTCTCACACCTGGCTGGACACTGGGATGTCTCCCATAAACCAGGGGAAAACCACCCGGAGCAGTTGAAGCCATTCCAGAAAAGCTCTCTTGCTGTGATGTGCTGTTACCTCGGAGCAGGGAATGCATATTTATGGTGCATTATTTACTCTCAATCAGCAGAATATAGGCCAGCTTTGAAATGCAAATGAGCTGCTTCATCTACAGCCCAAGCCTGCAAAGGCTGAACCCACCCAAATTCACCATTTCTTGCTCCAAAGGCCGAGCTCACCCAGCTACAGCACTTTCCCTCAAGAACTTTTCCAGGGGAAAACAATCTCTGCTTTTCATTTGCTCTCCTGGATTTGAGGTTTCCTCCAGGTAGCCTTTGGTGCTCTCTGCTTATCAGGAAACTGATCCAGGTTCTGTGGCAGCTGCTCCCTGGAGTCTCCATCCTCATCCTCCTGAGCTCTAACAGCTTCCAGGTGCTGGGGCCACGTGTGCTGCACATGGCCTGGGCTGGGGCTGTGCACGCAGCCATCACATCTGCTTAGGAAGAAAGTTCCTTTCCCCAGCAGAAACAGCCCAGCATCCTTTCCAGTGCCATCTGGGAAGAATAACTGGTGCAGCAGAGTAATTCTGTTGTCTCTATGCATCCAGACAGAATTCCCAAGTTATTCCACCTGAAAACGTGTCTCCTGCAATGGCCATCAAATGGGTTTCCAACACGTGCAGACAAGCCTGTAAGTGCTGTTTTGATTCCATGGTAACTCCAGCAAAGAGTGAGGGAATCCAACAGAGAGGGAAGGTTGTCTTGCTAACAGGAGTATTGGAAAAGAGGGAAAATATATCCAGGATAGCAGATGAAGATGGATTATGAAAATACTAGACTTGGATCTCCTCCTGGCTCAGTGGTATAAGGAAAAAATTGGCTCCTCCCACTAATATTTTTACTCCCTGAATAAAATTATTACTCAGTATTATCATATCAAAAATAGTAGTGTCATAAATGCATCCCCAAATGCTCAATACTCCAGTCCAAATTTTTCTCCTTTAAATGCTACCTGAAGAAAAAAATGTAGATATTTTATATATATTAGTCCAAATTTTTCTGCTTTTAAATGCTACCTGAAGAAAAAAATGTAGATATTTTATATATATTTATATACATAAATAGTATATAAATACTGCTCTCTAAAATAAATTATAGGCATCTTTCTCAACAAAAACAGTTTTTATAGTGCTTTTTCCTTACCATCCTTTATCCTGAGTGATATTCTTGGCTGAAATTCCCAAAGAATGTCACAATTTAGTTGTATTTGTTTGTCATTCCTGAACTTCCACCTGTAAGAGTCCGGCCACGGTGCTGGATCCTCTGCAGGTTTGTCCTGCTGGGTCTGCCCAGCACCTGTACAATTCCAACAGGAAACAAACACATCCTTTCCTCACAGGTGACATCCCAAAAAATGGGATGGGGAGAAACAGACTGGGTAATGTTGCACCACAGCACTTTCCTATTAGAAATGAAAATTCTTGGCTGTTAGAGCTACAGAAGGAATTAAAGAATGCAGATTTATTAATCCCAGTTATTCAAATTCCAGCTCACATAACAGCTCTTTTCCCCACGAGCAAAGTTTTTTATGCTAAAACTCCTCTTTTGGAAGTGTCTGGAATATTTTGCTATTACTTAGTTGCTCATGCTGAGCAATTGATTTTTTTCTTGGCTCTAATCAGATGTTATTGCTTTCTCTTAATTTACTTTTATAGCTGTTTAATGAAGGCTGTTCCTAAATGGTAGAAAAGAATCCAGAGGATTTAGGGAGCTAGAAAAGCTCTTGGAATGTGATTTGTGGTGCATTTCAGGTAAGAGGGAGCAACTCTTGCTCTCCATCCTCCACCAGCCTGCCCAGCTCTGCAGATGAGATCATTTAGCCAGTTAAAAGTCATCCTGAAGCAAAAACAACTTCCAGATGTTTCTGTAATTTTGCAGGACACTGAACTGTGAACAGTCGTTAAACTTTATCCCTTTTGCTTCCTGAGTTTTCCAAGACAGAAACAGATAAAAGAATGGGAAAAAAATCCCCAAACTACTGCTGGGGGATAATTGTGCAAAAGAAAACTCTGGAGTAAATGTGTTTATTGTGGATATGGAAAAGAGGAGAGGAGCAAAGTGCAAGGGCAAGGCTTGGAAACTCAGTCACTGTCCTGGAGAATGGGATCAGTCCCATGTCTCAGCAGTGTTGGGAAAGCCAAGTGTTGGAAACCTCCCTGCAGAGAGGGATTTGTTTGACAGTTATCACCTCCCTAAAACTGGCTCTGAAGGAGCCTGAGAGCTTGAGATCTGTCAGGGAAAAGGGGTTTGCTGTTAAAATTAATCTTTACTTGCTGGAGATGAGCTCCTGACTCGTCATCCTCCCTAACCCTGCATAGCTACAGTGAGAATCAAGGATATTTTCTCCTAAAATCCAGGACTGTGAATTAAATCCTCCATAAAATTTTGATAAATATCTTGCAGCTTCAACTTTAGAAGGCATGTACTTATTAAAACTCCTCTGACTCGATGTTTAATACAATATTGACATCCAGTAATTAGTTCATCCATGATATCCTTCAATTCTTTTCTGCCAATTAGTGCTGCAGTTTTCACTTTTGCCTGGCATAGAAACAGACAGAGAAGGTACCATTAGATTTTATTCTATTACCTTTTTTTTTCTTTTTATGGTGGTTTTCCCGTTTCTTTTTCATCCATTTCATGCTGGAAGATGTGGAAATTTGCCAATTGCCCCGACATCTACCCTGCAACATCTTTTTTTGGGGAGGAACAATCCAGCTCTAATCTCCCCAGACGATGCTGTCCATAAATTAACACAGGCTCAGTTTGAGGGACTTGATCTTGCTGCTTTCATTTCTCATGTGACACTTGAACAGAAAACCAAGTGGATTTTAAACAGTTCTAATTTGTATTTACCAGTTAAGAACCAGTAAGATCAGTTCATGTGGTTGCAACACTATTTGGAAAAGACCCAATACAGCCTTTTCCTATATCTTCCCTGTAAATGGTGTCATTTTACATTAATATCATCTCTGGTTTTGTGGAAGCAGCTCCTGTGTTTTTTTGTTGGTTCCCTGGATTAGACTGGCTGTTATGAATTTGACAACAGTTATCAAATCTCCCCTGCAGCAGATTGACTGTCAAGGATATGATGGTCAAATGTTTCACATATTGCAATCAAACCATTTGTGTTTGGTTTGAAGAATTCCAAAAGAAAGCTGTCAGCTAAGAAATGAAGTTGAAGTAGCCTGAAGCTTTTGGAGCATGTTGATCCAATTATGATGATCCACTCATATCCTTCAGCTTTTTTTTTTCAAAATCAATTTTCATTTTAGCTCAGGGGATGGGTTTTTTTTGGTAATGCAGAGAAACATCTGTAAGGGTATTTCAGATGTGTTGTTTCAGGAAATTTCTTTTTTTGTGTGCAAGAGACCATTGAACTCCACATTGATTTTGCAAGTGGCTTTTGTCTCCAGTGCACACACATTTATATTATACATTGTACATACATGTATACACATGCAATACACACCAACCTGAATGGGACTTTTCTGTTAGTTACATACATGTATACACATGCAATACACACCAACCTGAATGGGACTTTTCTGTTAGTTACATACATGTATACACATGCAATACATACCAACCTGAATGGGAATTTCCTGTTAGTTACATACATGTATGCACATGCAATACATACCAACCTGAATGGGAATTTTCTGTTAGTTTACATGTGTTTCATCTGGTTGTTTGAACCTGAGAAGAAAAAACTACACCCAATCCCTGAGGGCTTAAACTGCCAGCATGTAAGGATGGATGTAAAGAAACCTAAACCATGAGTGTTGTGGACGAGATTCCCAGCTGGTGTTTTCCAGGGAAGCTGTTTGTCACCTGCAGGGCTCTGTCCTGGACAGACACTGCTGTCATGACATGTTGACATAACAAGTCAGTGGTCAGCTCTCTCCTTTCACTCCTTCAGCTGAAAAACACCAGCTGAAACCACTTAGTGTTTGTTATTCTGCTGCCAGGTTGCTGGTGGTGAGTTAATCCCTGTCCCCCAAGCAGCCTGAGGGTGACACAGAGGTGTGACAAGTGTGAGGACAAAGCCATGCCCACCCACACTGTCCCCTGCCACGGGTACACAAGTGGGACATCAGAGCTGCTCCAAGACTGCTGTGCTGTCCTCATCCCAGATCAAGTGCTGACAGAGTGTTGTTTTCACATTCCATGGAAAGCACTTAGCAAATGTCATCAAATAAGGAGACATTCCATGGTAATAAGGACTACAGCTGGGTGGCATCACCAGGATGATGGACACTGTGCTTGGGGTGATGGCCCCCAGTGTCCAACAGAGAGGGACAAATTCCCTGATGCTGGAAGACGAGAGAGACCCAAACCAGGACCTCACCCCTTTGGTCAGCATTCCTGGCAGATCCAGTTCTGCTGGAGATCCCATAAATAGCCATCGTTCCCACAGCCTGGTTCTCTTCTTGGGCAGGAGCTCTATAAATTCTTCAAACTGGCAATTAATTCACAATCCATACACCCACCAAGCTGTGT
This sequence comes from Rhabdornis inornatus, assembly GCA_013397075.1. Classification (NCBI taxonomy): domain Eukaryota; kingdom Metazoa; phylum Chordata; class Aves; order Passeriformes; family Rhabdornithidae; genus Rhabdornis; species Rhabdornis inornatus. The sequence goes on along the minus strand of VWZS01001110.1, from coordinate 53,316 downwards.
GTCTGATAACCTTTCAGAGATCCATAAATGCTGTTCAGGAACCACCTCTATAAAATCTCCACCACTTAACCCAAAAGTAAGAAATGGGTAAGTCCTCCAAATCTCCAGGAACTGAAACTTGACCTTTTCCTCATGGTTCATCCCCAAGCTTTATTGAATGATGATTCTGCTAGGAGAATACACTACCCTGAGATAAGGAGGGGCAGCCTAGCTATTACAGCAAGAAATATTTCCAGTTTTACCAATTATGTTCTGAGAGATAAAAACTGTCTTAATTTTAATCAAGACCTGGTAGAACCAAAGTTTTTTTGATGGGAACAGATACCCAACCACCACAAACACGCTGTGGTCAGCAAGATCCATAAAAATATACTCCTGATACAGCTGGTTTGGGGGCAAATGGTAAACATGGCAGTTCTTATGGGGCACCTGATTCCTTGGGTCATTTCCCTGTGGGGCAGAAAGTCTTTCACACTGTTTGTCACCAATGCCAAGGGACATCCTGCTCATTCACTCAGCACAGTGAGCTTGGGACATGTTGTGTTGGCTCTTTTGTCTCGTGAGCTACTGAAACACACCAAAAACTATTCATTACTGTCAGGTTTATTGAGGGGTTTAAGATCTTAAATGAGATGTTTATAGAGAAGTTAATCTTTTTGATTTTTGTGCCATCATACCTAGAGCTGAAGGGCAAATTTAACCACTCTTTCAACAGTGTATTTTGTTAAATTGATATATTAATATCAATTAGATGGCTGATATTTTCTGTGGTATAACATAAGTCAAGGCATAATTGATGATGCTTAAATATCTTTGCACCTCGCAATACTGGATTTGAGAAATTATTTTGGCAAATGCTGGTTTTCAGCAGAAATTAGGTTTATTTTCTTTTAGTTCTGAAGCTCTGGCATTTTTCAAGGAAGTGAAGAGTTTATTTGACAAATCCCAAATAGCCATGAACAGACTCCAAATGCTGACTTTAACAGAACAGTGCTGATTTGCCCTGGTTGAAACTTTCAGCCCTTTCTCTCTCAAAATTTGCAGTAAAGGCAGTGCCCAATTCCCTGACGATTTTACAGGGAACTGGATCAGCTCCATAAAGTTACCTGGAAAGGAACAGACCCACGGATACTGAACACCTTGCCAAGCATTTTTATGAACTGATGATGGAGAACCACACTAAGATCAGAGATTATCTTTCAAACCTTTTGGCCTAAATGTACTTTATCTTGGATTTAGAGTGTGTCCATCAAACTTTGAAGTTAAAAAATGAACCAACTGGGGGTTTTTTGAGTCTTTCACGCTGTACAGTAGCACTGCTGTTTGAAAGAATTATTCCAAAATCATTCAAGGTTTTATTTAACTGTAAATATTTATTTTTCATCAAAGGAAGGGATTCCCAGAGGTGGGCAAGGCATCCAGCTGGCGGCTTTTCAACAATATATTAATTTTTTGTACACCCTTTTCCAAGCTGTGCAGTCAGCAGGAGTCAGGAGCTGCTGAAGACAAGGTCTCCTGCAAAGGGCAAGTTTCTCATGGATAAACATGATAAGGCATATTCTGCTCTAGAAAGGATTTATCCTGATTTTCTTCTCCCCCTGACCAAAGGTTTGATTTCATTATAAGGCAAAGCAAAACATTTGTTTCCAGTAAAAGCAAAGCGTTTCGTAGGCCCCTGAATATTTCATTGGAGAATATTTACCTAATTTAGGTAAATTTTCCAAATAATTTATTTTTACAGTAGGGTAGGAATGGAAGCTGGAGTTTGGGGCTCCTCCAGGAGACACTAAACCTCTGTGTTGGCAAACATGAGAACAGCACTGCACAGATGTCCCAGACAAGGGTGGACCTGCATAAACACAGGGAAAAACCCTGTCCAATCCCTCTAGATACTGAATTGTACAAGGAGCAAAGCACACGGAATTAATACAGCTCATGATACTGAAATAAGGAAAATGCCAGTCAAAGCCTCCAGCTGCTGATATGGAGTGTCCCAGAATCTCAGGATTTGGATGAAAACCTGTGTCAGCAGTTAATGACTCACTTGCAAAATGGGGTGATTAATTATTCTTCTGTATGACCACCCGTGGACGCTTAGCTGTGGCCTGGGATGGATCTGTGCTAGTGCTTCATGACAGCAAACTCCAATCCAGGATGAAAGACTGGGATGTAATTAGCATTGTACAAGAAAATACCAATTAATTGCCTACTCATGATAAATTTGACCCATGTCAAATCATTCCGTGGCCGTGCCAAGGAAGGAAAATTTCACAGCTGGATTTAAAGAATCCAGTCACTCTTCCTACATGTATAGGATTTTTTAGATGAATGGAGAAAATAGGTTTCTTGAAACTATTGGCATCCCAACACTGAAGTGGGTGAGGTAGAAAAGTTCAGAGCTTGACAGGACCAGATCCTCAGCAACCTGCTCTGGTTGTGAGCAGCAGATGGGCCTGGGTGGCATCTGGGGGTCCAGAGGGGCCCTGTGGAGACACAAAATGCTGATGGTTTGCTGATGGATGAACAGAGAAGAGCATGTTTTAGTTGTATCACAGAGGGAAAAAAAATCTGGGACTTCAGCATAGCCTGGAGGTGTAAACACAGGGAGATTTTCAAGGGGGTATAAAGTCAGTATTGCTTAAAAACAAGCTGGAGAATGAAAAGGCAAATAATGTGGTGGTGTTTTCACAGATAGTGTGGTGGCATTTTCCACAATGTTTAGGTATAAGTCTAACCAGCCTGGGGAAGAAAAATGAATAATTCCATTTAAATCATATTGAACCAGAATAGGTGGCTCAAGAACTACGTGAGGACTAGAGAGATCAGGAGAGAGGCAAGATGGGCAGAAGCAACATGTGAGCTTCAGGCAAACCCACCTGATCCCCACTGACTGAAGCTCAGCCCCAGGATGTGTTTTTGCACCATGGGCCTGAGGATCTGAGCAAATGTTTTGGGGCTGTTCATTGGCGTTATCTCCTTAAAGGGAGGAGAGAGGTCCTTGACCCTTCGTGTTTTCTGCTTTAAGAATAAACCCCTTATCAAATCCACGCAGAAACATGGTACAACTTTCAGAGTTCTGTTTGGCTGCTTAAATTTCCAACCTGAGCAAATAGAATAATGTTATTTATTTATTTATTAGTTCATTTATTTATTTCTCTCTCCCTGCACCGCTGCTCGGGGGCACATATAGATATACATAAATATACAAATGCATAAAGATGGAGCATTTCCCACTGGAAGCTTTTGACTCCAAGTTTAGAGGAGTCATTAGTCACGTCACACATGCCAAGTCTGGTGGAATTTGGCAGAGCTGCTTAAACTTTAACTAGGGTAAAGGGATGAACCTTTACCTCAGCTGTGCTGAGAGATGCTGGTGGTTACAATACAGTGATAATTCGTCAGGAGTGCTCAGCTTCCTATTGAAATAGCCCAGTCAGCCAGGATCAATCCCTACAAATCTGCCAAGAAAGATACAACTTGGATCAAACAATAACATTTTTACTCAGGCTGCACAGACACAGTTTGGCTCTGATGTGTTTTCCCGGGTGAATTACAAAAGCAGGATTTGGAGATTCTTCCGCTTTGGGAATTAAATGCTCAGAACTATTTGCTGTCAACTTGAAGAATGTTAGATCTGCATCTCTCCACAATTGTCTTAAGTTTCTTGGAATTGAGCCCAGCTATTAGCAGGGGGTAAATAAGACAAAAATTGACAACAATGTGCATTATAGGGTGAAGCGTGGAAGGCTGAGGTTTAGATGTGAATGGTTAATGGATTTCTTAGAGCTGTGATATTTGATTTGAAGCTTACCATGTTTTTCAAGCAGGTTTACCTCAGCTGATCTCTGAAAACTTAAAAAAAGAAAAAAGAAGTATATTTTTTTTCCATTTGAAACACTGCAAAAATACAGGGTAGTGTTTATTAACATGATGTGATTTTGGGGGTTGTGCAGAGCCATGCTATGATGGTTAAAAATATGTTTTAAATGTGCATTGTTATAAGTTTGATTTGGCCAGATTCAGTTTGGCTGTTGGTGTAAATGCAGTAAAATGAAATCTGCTTTGTGAAACAGGGGTTAAATATCTGTTATTGCCAAGTGTGTTTGTGTTATTTCCAAACTCCTCCTTTTGTTTTTACAACACACAGTGGGTACAAGGTTGTGAGGTCAGACTGGGAGTGAGTCTGCATTTTCAGAAACGTGGCTTTTGTTTTATTTTTTCTGCTGCCTTGTGTGTTTGGACCATAAGAATGTTTTTTTCTCTTCTGTGGCATAAGCATTTTATCCTACAGCACTTTTACTAGGGATGAAAAGGCCCAAGAAAAAAGTGATAATTTTACTACAGATCCAATGAGTGAACAGCACAGCTAAATTATGGCAAACTCATAAAAGACCCCATTTCAACAAGTTTCTAAAGATCAAAAATACAAATACCTGTTAGAATTTTTGATTTTCTGTTTTCTCTGGAAGGAATGGAGAAATTTTTAAACTTTGTGTTGCCATGATTGCAAGTGTGTATTATGGCACTGGAAAGGAAATTACTGCCATGTATATATGGCTGATGGAGACCATTCAGAGGTCATGATGTACAATGAGAAACTTCCAAAAACTTTGTCAAGGCATGCCTTTAGTAACAAAGATAAACCTGAGCTTGAAAATGAGCAGCTGGGTTCCATTTGGTGAGATCACACAGCAGGAGTTGGGCTGAGTTGGGGTGACTTTGGGTCTTGTTTTTAGCAAAATATCAGCCACTTGGGCCTGAGACCCTGTACCAATATAAAATAATAGCTTAGAGTCAGTGGTTTCACTATTATTAGGTCACTGGGTAGAGGAAAATACTAAACAGAAATTATTTGGAATATACCAGCAGGTCCCAGGAAAGTGGGAGAGCAGAAAGATCGGGTGCAGCTTCTCCAGGATTCCTGTAAATGAGGAATTTCCAGTTCCCACTGATCATTCCTCTTTGCACCATGTGTATAAAATAGCAGTTTGAGGCTTCAGGAGTGTCATGTCTGCATGATGAGTCCATCAATTTTCTTTGGCTGCAGGTTTCCCTTCAATGGCTGGGAAGTAAATTATGAGAAGCTGAAGGAGAAAGTCGTAAATTATTGGGCTCTGCCAACTTCAATATCCGCAGCCTGACGGAGCCTTGATTTGACAACAATCTGCTTGTCAGTCTCTCTTGCAAAATATTAACACGCTCAATTATCAAATGTGTTACCCAACTGTTAAATCTCACGGATGGAGCAGTCCAAAGTCCAGGGTCAGGCTCCATTTCTCCTCCTTAGGCAAAGCATCTGCTCAGGCTTGGGAGCTGCTCGTTCTTGGCCCGTGACAGCAGCGTTTCTTTAGGGTTAGTGGTGGTTTTTTTAGGAAATTCAGGCTCTTTCTGTGACAAAACTGGAAGGAAAGGCATAAGTGTTGTTGCTTGGTTGCCCTGGGTGCAGTTGGAGTTTCTGGGAACAGAGAATGGGAGCAGGATGGGCTCAGTGCTCCCCAAACCAGCCTCTTTGAAGATGCAGAAAACAAATTTAGTGCTTTTAAAAAGCCTCACGTTTGTGAGGAAGCACCAGCTTACCTACATTTAAGAGCATTTTACTAAATCAAGTGTCTTCTAATCACCAGAACAAAAAAAATCTCATCTTCCTCTGAAAGACCCTTTGGGAAAACCATCCCACTTCAGTGGGATTTTATCCATCCTCCTGTACTTTTCCCAGGCAATGGTGATGAACATTAGTCTGTCTCCTCATGCTGTAAATTATGATGCGCCACTGTAGATAGAGGGTTTGTGCTAAACATTAGAAACAGTCACCTGGAAACAAATGAAAGTGTGAGTAATAACCACATGCAAATTTATCCCCCATTTATCTTGCTTGTAAATGCTGACATTTGGAGAGAGGGAATGCAGTACAGGAGGAGGATGTTGAGTTTTGCAATTACAGTCCCAATCCATTCTCAAAAGATTAAAGTTTTACACAGTGGTTGTTCTCGGGAAATTTGCTGAATCCTAATGTTTAAGATGAAAGCATAACGAAGGATTTTTTTTTTTTTTTAAGAATTGTCTGATAGGCTTGATTTGCCAGTTCCCACTGAAGCAAAACTTTCCTCTGACTTCAATTATCAGTAAATTGTGTTGACCTCAATAAGGGTTTTTGCAGAACCGGACCCGTAACATGAATAGGCTGTTCTGTGCAGAAAAGTGACTGCATGAAAATGGCATCTTCTTACTCATCAGTTCTGCCTCCTGAGGGCACACGAGCTGCTGTGTCTGGCTTTAATGACAGAAATGAGGTTTTGCTGCTCTTTCTTCCTGTGAGACCTTCAGAGCTGGTGGAACTGGGCTGGGAGTTGGTGAAACAGCGACAGAATTTGGGTGAGAACTGAGCTGTGTCCCCTTGGTCCTCCACACCCAGAGGGGTGTGAGCCCCTAGGTTGTGCCCCAAAAAGGTGTGAGCCCCAAGGCTGTCCCTTAAAAGGATGTGACAAAACCCAGACCCTTGTCTGCACACGACAATGAATCAAACATCATTTTCCCACTGGGCTACTCCAGACCGGGAGCTTTAAACGCTCTCTGTTTGACATCCTCCTGATTTATTGCATTTGTAAAGGTGACCTTAAATATTTTAATGGTAATAATTCTTTCAAGGGTTTAAATCAGTAAATGTGCTGTGTTCATATTTTGGCATTATATACTGTAGGCAATTTAATCCATATAAGCAGTTTCAGTGATATTAACACTGTAGGCAAACTGATACTAAAGTTTAAATGTCAGAGAGAGTTTCCATATTACATCTAGTGCAAACAAAGCATTTTTTCTTCAAGTAGTGAGGCATAAAATACCAGGAGATAGTAAAGACAGAGAGTGCCAATGAATCTGAAATAAATAGGAGGTGAAATTTATAGTATTTTCAAATATGTGCCCTATCCAAGGACTGCTGCAGCTGCACAGATCTATAAAATTAGAGATAAGAGAAAAACCTTGTAGCACTTCACAATAAATGCACCTCCACCAGGATATCTATCTGGATTTCTGTAACTCCTCAGAGATTTACTATTTCACCTTGGATTTATTTCCCACTGTGCATAGCATGGATGGTATTTCATGTTTCCTCCATTGCCCCACTCGTTATGTAGTGACAGGTCCCAGTTGTAATCACTGGGCAGGGATGTGGCACCACGAGCCCAGCCCTTGTAGGAGGGTGCAGACAGATGTAGGAGGGGGCTGGGATGATCCCACCAATATTTCCCCAGAGGTGCTCCAGGAGCTTGGGATCAGGCAGGTTTCCATCCTGTGGCCCCCAAGCTCTGGGTGCTTTCTCACCCTCAATGGGCAGCCAAGACTTTGCCTTATTGGGGAACAAAGCAAGGATTGGGTAAGAAGAGGTGCCTTCCATGGTTTCCAGCTTGTGGTGAGGTGCTGGGTGCTGCCCATGGTGGGATAAATGATGCCTGGGGCTCTCTGAGCCATTGGCCCTGGGAAGATGCATCTGAGCCAGCCAAGCACCGGCTCATAAAACCTGTGACAGATGGTCAAGAGGTTTATTGGCCATGTGCTGCTGTGCATGACCCCATAAACCAGCAAGGATGTGTGGAAACACGGGCTGTTTGTTAGGATGTTTGCTTGTTAAATAACCTGACCTGCTCTGAAATCTCCTGCTGGCATCGCCGGGTTAAAAATGGGGACAAGGCAGTAAAAATAAGTAAAGCAACCCATGAATGATGTGTAGGAAGTCAGAGGAGGAGGAAGCACAAGTGCTGTCACATGGAGGATGAGAGTGGAAGGGAATAACCACTGAAAAATAAAATTTATGAGCTAATTATGCTCTTTTTCCCTAAGGATTCTTGTCTTTGATTTAATTCCTCTGAAGGTTTGGCACAGCTTTGGTGACCATAACTCCTGGGAATGTTCATCACTATCACTGAGGTGACAGCAGTGCAGTACCAGACTTGGCAGTGCCTCTTTGTCTCAAGGAATTTTGAAGGTGCTTCAGGCAACTTTAGGCAACTGGAGAAAATCCTGCTCCTGTTGGGATGGTGAAAAAGGTCCTCAGCTTCCATCCTTCCCTGGCTTCCAGGGCTTTAAGCTAAACCCTGCCAGACCTTGATGAGATGTCCCAGACCACAAACAAGAAGAGCTCCAGACCCTGTGGGAGGAAGAGGCAGCCTCTGCCATGAGCAGTTTCTCTCACTGCTCAGAAAACTCAAACACAAGTAACATCTTCCCAGCTGTGTCATTGCAGCAAGGTGAATTTTTTGTGCTCTGAAAAAAGCACAAAAGGCTGAAGGATTCCTCTGGAACAGCACTTCTTCCATCAGGAGCCCCTGGCAGCATGATGTGACCATCACCTTTTCTGGCCACAGCTCCTGGGTGAGCAAGTGACCCAAGGCACAACTTACAAACTTAGAACCTTTCAAAGTGAGGAGAAAATGAATGTGCTCAAGATCTCATTGCAAATTTCAGTCTTCTGCTGAAACAGAGCCAAGATCTTTAATTCATATTCACATCCCTAATCAATATTTCAAGAAAATCAAAGTGTAAAGCTCAACCTGTATAATCGTGGTTCTGCCTTCATCCTGATTGCACTTAATTTCATCAGGGTCACACTGAGGAGCTCAGGCTTGTTTAATTCTAAACTCCAATGACAGTCAGAGGAACCCAATTTTAGATGTGGCTCCGTAAGATTTTTTTATTCAAAAGCAATTAAATGGTTTTCTTTGTCCCCCTTAAATTGGCAAACTGTAAATAAGGTGTTCTGGGGGGTTGTTTCTCCATAGGAAATGATACCAGCACATTTAAAATACATATAGAATGACTTGTGATAACTGCTACTACCTCAAAAGATGATAAACCAATAAATTAAAGTATCAGCACATAAAATGATGAATTCTGGTAGACTTAGAGTGTTATAAAATAATTGAAGTCTTCACTGCTATTTCCATTTTAAGGGGGTTCTGTGGCAGTGTGTTCTGGCAGCAGGGCTGGAAAGGTAAATTAATCTTTATGCATCATCATCAAGCAGTGTAAACATGGCCAAACTTAATTAGGACATAATAGATTGTTAAGTGTCTGCTCCTCAGAGGTGAGATTGCTCTAGCAAGTGGTTTCAGACTCTCAGTTTTCTTTAAAAGACTGGTAGTGGCTCTTCCATGCCTCTGACAACAAATCCAATGGAAAAGCCCTGCCAGAGAGGCAGCTTTCCATGGTCCCAGGGCCAAGCACAAATCTGCAGTGAAATATTAATGAAATGTGGCTTGAGGTTGTATTGCTTTCATAGTAAAAACTCTTGTTTTACTGCAAAAAAACCCTGAGCCATTGAAATCTCCACCTGGATGGAAGTGCTGGGCCTTCCAGCTCATCTTCTCACAGCCATGGGCACCTGCTGGGCTGGACAACCATGGAGAGGGGCAGCAGGGCTGAGTAGGGGTGCAAAAACAGCAAAAATCTTACTTTATATACTGTCTTTTAGACATTATTGCACGTTAAGTAGAGAAATGCAATACAGTCTATTTTTCACTTCTGTTTCTGATATTGTTTTTTTGTCATTAGCAGATCCATTCCTGTGTGATTTTCTGTGCCTGTTGTACTGTGACCTCTGTCCATGGCAGCAGTTGAACTCACACTTTTATATATAAAAGTATATATTTATAATTTACTGCATGTGCTCTTGCTTCTTAAATGGACTAAGTTCACTAGTTGAACACAAGGTGATAATTTCTGGTTTAAAAGTAGCTGCAAAATGTAGTTTAGAAATCTCAAAGTTTTTTGTGAGAAATGTTGGCAAACTAATTCTGAAAATACATTTTATTGAACAGTTTCAGTCTGGATTCAGTGTCTGTACAGTGTGGACAGCAGAAAATTCAGGCAAGAAAATATATTGTGCTCTCAGGGGCATTTTAGTTGTGTCTGCTTTAAAACTCTTTTTGTAGTATGGGTTTGGGGTGCCAAGGCCACGATGCACAGTGGCACGAACTGGCCAGATGTGGAGACCTTTTTCACACTGTCAGATACCAAAAGATATCTTTATACCTGGAAATCAAACTGCAGCATCATCTTGAATGCCTTGATTACACCAAGGCTCCTTTTGGAGTTCAACATTCCTGATTTTATTTCCTGATAATTGTGTTAAGAGTTTTCTGCTGCTCAATTGCCTCAGGAATTAGGATATGTCTTTGAGAGCAGGGGAAGGACTCCCTGGCTAGCACAACTCTCCAGGGCAGAAAACGTTTCTCATTATGGAAATCATCATAGATATTGTATGAAAAGGGGAAAAAATAATTTCAGAGCTGTAGGAAAGGTCTACTGCAGACCATCACACTGGACCCATCTTGTTAATCAGGATAAAACAGCAGAGAAGACAAAAATGTTGAGTTCCCAGCTTTATTTGGTCACTACCATCCTTGCAGAGAGGTTTTATATACTTTAATTTCTATTTTAAGTCTTTATTTCACTTTTTAATTCCCTATTTGCTAATTCATTATGTTTTGCTCTTTGTTTGCACCACCTAAAACTAAACCAGTTTAATCCACATATATCTCAAAGTCAAACTCCACCCCTGCATTTGCTTTTGCATTTCCACTCTTTAGTAATAGCTTTTACAAGCAGACCAGTTTAAATTCTTAATTTTGTCTAATTCCTTTAAATGCACAATGATTCTTCAACTGGAAAGGAAAGAGAGTAGCTCAGAATGATCCATATGTTGAAGTACTGTATTTTCATCGTTTAAATGATAAACTTCCCATCAAATATCCACAAATGTACATTCATGACTCCCATCCAATGATCTGTTGGCCAGAGGCACATACATTGTTTTAATTTATTTTGGAGTAAAGGTGCTTTCCTGCCGAGTTTGGATAAGCTTGCTATGCACCAAACAGATGTTCAATAAAAGAGACTTTACTGAATATGACAGAGAAACTCAGGGAAAGAGGATGAAGGAAGGAAAATTACAGGATGCACGGATTCCTGGTTCATCAAACAACAGGCCACGCTTTTAATGGGGGCTCCTTTATGGATGGAGCAGTAATGAAACAGAAGGACAGGGATGTCTTGGGAGAGGGTGACACCAATGTGTTGCTCACGGTGGAATTAACTTTGGCAAACCCACAGCGAGAGCACACCAAGTCTCCCCATCCTCTGATGGGTTCAGTTCCTCCCATCATGGCAAAAAAAACCTGCAGAAATTCAGTTGTAGGATCTGGGAGAATTCCAAGGTCTGGAGGTGGGCATGTGAGGGTTCCTTCCCACCACCTGAAACGTCCAGTTTTGCTCTTGGAAAGGAAAAGTGATTCTCAAAACACCCAAGCCTTACATCTATTCAGGCTTTTCCTATTTGGATAAAGGTGCTGTTTCAGGAGGAGTTGAGGAGCACAAAGCCAGCCTGATTCATCGGGAGATCAAAGAGGGAATGCTGCCTTTGAGATAAAGATGGCTCAGCTTTGAAAGGTTTCTCCTTTGTTCAGGGATGTCCACCCACCCTGAGAGACACACACAAGGATAAAGCACCTCCTCTGCCTGCTCCCAGGGAGCTTCACCTCCAATTTTTGGATGTCTCCATCAGAGAGTTCATGCCTGACCTTCTCCAGCCCCGCCCCTGCTTTGGAGCCCAGTAGGGATCTGCCTTCATCTTGTGACAGAGAATTGATTCTATGATGCACATTTTTAATTTTTTTTTTTTTAATAATTTTTTTAAATAAATTTTAATTTCTTTTTAAACCTGGAAAATGTTAACACCACACTGGAAACTTTCTTATTTGCAAGACATGGATCCCAATGTTGATTTCCAAGGAAGAAGAATTGTCATTTTCCACCCAGCAATCTGCTGTGCTTGTCCAGGGGCAGTTCACAACCAGCTTTCCTCATTCTGCCTTCCACTATGGATGTGTCAACGTGGTGAAAACTTGAAGTATTTAAATATTTTTGTGGGCATTTTGGTAAAACGTGATGGTATAGATGATGGAGCTTCTGCAGGTGCAGCTCTTCCATCAGTGCTCTCCATCCAGATTATCTGATGTTTTCAGAATCTGATGTTTTCAGAATCTGATGTTTTCAAAATGCCTTGGAATGTGGTGTGGAACAATCAGCCTGTGACCTGATTTGCTGTTGAGGCTTTCTCTTGGTGTAATGGAATGGAGAGAGAAGGTAAGAAGGGGTTTCTGGAAAAGGGAACTTTATAATTGCATTTCATATGCTTGCATTCAGGAAATTCTCAGCTTGTCTTAACTCTCCTACATTCACTTCTTTAGAAGGAACTTCCTTTCTACAACCTACAAAATGTGTATTTTCATGTAGACATGAGGTAATAAAAGTGAGTAGGATATATGGGGAAAGATGGCAAAAATTAATGACAAAAGAGGATCTGGAGGAAATAAAAAGTCTAAATGGTAACTGACATCAGACCTAACTACTTATTTTTTTAATTAATTAAATTTAAATTTTAATTAATTAATTTAATTTTTTTTGCTGGTTACCAGCAAGCTGAGATGAGAAACTAACTCAGATGTGGGACTGTGATGGGCTTCTCCAAAATACATGTTGAGATTTGATGATTTGCAATGGGGAAGCAACACTGTCCCTTTTATAATAAATTATTTTATCATTTATTATTAAAACCACCAGCCATTCAGGGATCAATAAACAGGAGTTTGCTACATGAAGTAGGATCCTTACTGAGCCATGACTACATGTGAGTATCTACAACCAGGATCATCAAGTCTCCACTGCTGCTGATGAATTCACACGTGATGCACACACACAAGTTTCAAAACACTGAAGCCTGGGCAATATTTTTCACAAGATGGATTGGCATTTTTAATAATTCCCAGATCCCAAACACATATGAAACAAGCCCTTGATGAGAAAGGTCTGATTACAAATAACCTGCAGAGAGATGAAAGTTCGTTTTTAATATCTGTTTTTTTAATTCTGCCTTCGACTTTCAAGAGGCTTCAAAAGAAGGCAAAGACTAGAAAACAGTTTGATTTAATACTGTTAGATGTGTGAAATAAAATGCTGGACAATAAGAGATGTAAAACAAGCAACAAGTGCAAATGACTTAAATCAAATTAAAGAGCTAATTGAAAATAATGGAATTAAACCCTTTATTGGTTGTTTTTATTCATCTGGTTTTTAGCACTGTTTGCAACAGCATTTTTTTTTTATCTTCTTTACTTTGAAGAACAAACTTTCTCTGCCATGAAAGACAATGATTTTAATCAGGCTCTGAAATGTCATTCTCTGGGGATGTGGATGTTAAATGCCAGCGAGGAAGAGAAGCACCATCAACACAAACCAGCGGGGCAACCACAGAGAGAAGCAGCCTCAGTGTGGGGAGCTCTGATACAACATCCTGATACCCAGATCCTTCAGCTCCCATCACAGGGATCCTTGCTTTCATTCCCTCTATACCTAAAGGAATTCTTTTTTTTTTTTTGTGACATAGACACTCACAGCTTCAACTGAGCAGATCTCAGACTCCAGTGAGGAGCCACGAGGTACCCGCTGGTAAATCTCTGTTGTCAGAGCAGATCACCCAACGTGGAGGGAGCTTTTGTTGGTTTTGTTTAAGCAGCTGAAGGGAAATGGGGTTACAGGATGGTATTTGGGTGTATTTCTATTCACCAAAGCAAAGGAGAGACTCCTCTGCAGTGGGATTGGGGTGACTGCAAACCTGCCTGTGCTGCAGGGAGCTGCTCATGGGGGTTCCTGGTTCTCCTGCTCATGGTTCTCCTGCGAGACGTGTCCCAGCAGGAACATGACTGTCCTTTTGTCTCCTCACTGTCCTTTTGTCTCCTCACTGTCCTTTTGGATCCTCACTGTCCTTTTGTCTCCTCACTGTCCTTATGGCTCCTCACTGTCATTTTGGCTCCTCACTGTCCCACTGCTCTTACCCTGCCCAGAGCCCTTGCAGTGCCACGTTGATTTCTCCTTGCTCTCCCCTGCCCACTCCCAAACCTCCTCATCCTCCAGCTGGGTTTGAGCTCCAGGGCAGGGGTGCTCAGCCTTCAGTGCTTAGAAAAATCCTGCTGAGCAGAATCGAGGATTTTAAGGGTCTTGTCAAATTGAAATGATGATTCTGTGATTGCAGAGCACATCTGCACGGGGATGTTACCCACAGACCTTGAATGAGGCTTGGCTTTGCAGAGCAAAATTAAACCTGTTATAAGCATTTTGTACAGAAAATTCCCCCATAAATCCCTGTCATCAGTGTTCAGAAAGTTTCTCTCTTTTTTTGACTGAAAGCTCACAGAAATAACTTCCCTGTGGAGTTCAGAGCTGGGCAGCACAGCAGGCTCAGCTGCTCCTTGGCTTTAGAGGTTATTTTTGCTTTACCCCATCCTGCACAGAAGCAAACCACACTTGGAGCAACCTGGTTTAGTGGAAGGTGTCCCTGCTGGAATGAGAGGATATTTTAGTTCCTTCCAACCCAACCCACTCCAGGATTCTGTGATTAACTTTGCTGCCTTTCTCATGGGCAGCTTAATTTTAAGTCTTGCAGAAGAACAAGGGGAAAACCAACTGAGACAACACAAGGACAATTCCCCTGCATGTGGATTTTTTTTTTTAATGAAATTATTTCCCCTGTGTACTGCTACACTGCCTCTTCATTAGAGGGACAGGAGAAGTGTGTGCTTGCTCAATGCTGAGCTCTCATGGTATGCATAAAAAAATCATTCCTGATGCTAAAAACCAACCTGACACTGCTCCTTAAGTTTGGTGAAATATCCAATCAGTCTCAGTGGGCTTTTCAGGAAAAGGAATAAATGAAATAATGGGAAGGGGAAAGAAAAAAAAAAGAAGGGGGAAATAAAGAAGAGAGAAAACCCACCAACCCTGGTGTGTTCCTATAATAAAGGGTCTAAAAATGCCCCACTCATTGATGCAAAATTACAGTTATTGTTTATCCTCCTTCTACTTCACACAGCTTTATACAATACACACCACAAAAAATACAAGCAAACAACCGACACATTAGTTAAGAGACCTTCCATTTTACTTTGGCGGTTCACGATAATGGAATTTAATTGTGGAAAAAGCTGAATAATTTTAGCTGAATGTCATTTGGTTCATTCAAACTGGGAATCAGGGACATTTTTAACAAAGGTTTTCAAACTTCTTTTGAAATCAGGAAGCTGCTGTGCACAGATAAGGGGAGAGGTTTGAGGATTCTCTATCAGAAATTTCAAGGTTTTTTCCATCTGCTTTTTCACATTAACTGGTAATTATCCAGAAAGGCACATAATAGTGCAGAAATGACAGAAGCTGACAAAGGTTTTCCTAAGATATGTAAATTGTCAGTGATAGGCAAGGTGCAACAGAAAGGCTTTCTACAGCACAATTATTTATGCCAGTTTCATTTGCTTTTAGGTAGCACTGATGGTTCTACCCCACTGCTGCTTTTATCACAGGCACTGCACATTCCCTCACCACCAGCACACAGGGAAGGTGGCAGAAACTGAGCTTGGAGCTTGGTGGTCTCCTCCAATGCCTCTATTTTCTATTAAACACATGCACAAGGGGCTGTGTGTGGAGATATTTCTGAGTTGGTTATAACCTTCCCCTTCATTTCTCACGCTGCAGAAATAAATAAAAAAAGTGATCCTTCCCATATGGTGGTGGTCTGAGAGCCCACCTTCCTCACAGCAGCTGTTTGAGGGAGGAGGTGTTGGAAGGGACACTCAGCTGAGCCCTCTCTGCTAATTGCCTAATTCCAGCAGACAGATGAACCCTTTAGAGCTGCTCAGATAAAGCCTCTTCCTCCAGCTCTCTTTGCTTAGGGCTGCTCTTGATGGGGTTGGGAAGGTGGGTGATGGGACAACCACTCCATATGCCTTTAAAAATTCATTCTGGGAATGTAGAATCATGGAATTGCTTGAGCTGGAAGGGACCTTTTGAAGGTCATCGAGTCCAACACCTCTCACTGAGCAGGAAAGGCTGGATTTGTGTACTCCTCAAGGGAGGAAAGATCCCCTCTCCCTAAACTGTCCACTCAGTCTCAGGAATTATTACCCATGGAATTACGTCCCCTTGACCTGTCCCAGCAGGTCACCAGGCTGGGCTCCAGATCTTGAACAGGGTTTTACATGGATATTTTAAGTCTCTGCTGTACAGGTAAAAGGATTGGGTTTTCATAAATCTCCCTTTGCCAAAGGAGAAGTTGGCCTGGGCTTCTGAGTCCTTCTGGGAACATAATTCTTATTGAAGTGAAGAGTAAGGGGCTGTGCATGGGGGAAATTCCTGCCTGACCTCCCCCTCATTCAGCTCATACCAGAATTACAGGTTTGAATTAATCTTCCTTGGGAATAGGACTTCCAATGTAATTTCACATGTAACAAGAGGTTATAGGAACTTTAATGGATGGAAGGACTTCACCTGCTGTAGCGGTACCAGAGGTGTTATGGTGGGATAATCACTTCCCATCAGCACCCAAGTGATGTTAAAGTACCCTGATGGGAGGAGTTTCCATGTGTTTGTGGGGGTGGAATTAATTTCCTTTATGGTAATATTCCCTGAAGTTAATGGGTGCTGAGAGAAAGGAAGCAGGATGCTACACAACAGATTTGTATTAAAAAACCCCACCAAGATTGCATTTGAAAGTCAATGGGCTTTGTTATTAACTCGAAGGACCTTCTCTCCTATCTGATGCTTTGTTTTCCCAAATCAGGGAGGTCAAACTTGTGTGAAAGGCTTTGGGAGGGATGGAGAGGAAGGATTTCACTCACCAGAGACACTGGGCTGAGGAGTGTCTGTCCCTGCAGGAACCAGCCTAGAGTTACTTGGGTTTTTTTGTTTTGGTTTGGTTTGGTTTTTTTCCTTATTTTATTTGATTTTTTTAAAGACAGATTTTATTGATTTTCTTCCAGGGACTTTTATGCCACAAAGATTCAACAAAAACTTCCAAGAGCTTCTTGGTCAGTGCTGAACCCCACCAGGATGTGCCAGCTCTGGGGGTTTGGATGGAACATCCCAGCAGCTGATTTTTGGGTGCTGCAGCCCCAAAATAGCTCATGTGCTCATGTCCCCTTTTGTCCCCATTCCTGCTAATTCCCAGGACTCTTTTATTTTCCTGTGCAGCCCCTGGCAGTGCTGGAGGAGCAAAACCAGCAGCTCCAGCTGCTGACACTGGGCTGTAGCTGCACTGAATGCTGTGAAAGCCAAAAAAGGCATCAAACATGCCTGGGTTTAAGCAGAAGTCGATAAATTATTAATTGCAAGAGGAAACCCCAGCTCATGCTCAGTGGAGACCCAAGACAAGATGAGGTGGGGGACCAGATCCCATTTCCAGCTGGAAATGGATTTTGGGAACATGCAGGTGAATTAAATGAGGTGTGTGGGCCAGCAGCATCCTGCTGATATTCACACAGAGCATTTAGGATATTAAAAAATTGCCTGAGTGGCAATTACATCCTTAAACTTTCTGGATTTCCTTTGGTTTTACTTTTTTTTTTTTTGTTTCTTTTTTAAAATAAAGTTTAAATTAGATCAAAAACCACCAGGCCTGTGAAGATGGTCCCGGGTGGTTTGTGCACAGCAGAGCTGAGGACTTTGGAGTTGTCATGCACAGATATCAGGTGAGAGCTGGAAAAAGCACTTTGAAAAGGCACAAAGGCACTTAAGGACAGAAACCCTGAGGATGCTCAATAAACAGTCACAGGAACGGTGTGTGAATGTGACTTTGCCATTGTTATACATTTCTGCTCCTGTTTGTAATGACATTTTGGTCATGTCTAAATACAGGGAAATGGCCTCAAAGCGTCATCTGGATCATCTGATGTTAGTTTGAGTTTTGGGGGTTTTTTTTCTGCAGCCTCTTGGTAGACTTTGAAAGACAAAAATTAAAAAAAAAAATTAAACATATTTCAGAGTAATTGAACTGTGTTCACATTAACTTACACTAAAACTATTTTTAATTAAATGAACTTCCCCTGTTTGTAGCTGGAAGGTACTTGTGTGAGATAAAAACTCCATTCTAATAACGCTGAGACTCACCAACACTTAATTAGCATCACAACTCAAGGCAGAGGGAGCAGGGGGGTGGGTCTGTGCTGCTGGGTGGGATTTTGGGAAGGGATGCTCAGCCCCCATCCCAGAGCCCACCCAGCGCTGCGAGGAACGCCGGGAGGGGAAATCACGCCTAGGATTTGACACAGTTTGTGGCAAAAGCAATTATAATTAACATTATATTAAATATTAAGTCAAGATCATAAAATGTTGATTGGTACTGATTAGCTGCGTAATCCATAATTAGAAATCACTGCACCCTTCAGCAGGTACTGTAGTGCCTTGCCTGTGATTTCACTGCTAAATTAAGCGAGAGTGATTCAGCTTTTGCCCTGAGTTTTACTCCTGAATTTCATTTAGGGCAGAAGCACATTCAGGTAAAGAAAGGCACAGGAGCTGTTTTCTCTCAGGCTGCTCCCAAATTCCCTGTCCTAAGGGCAGCTCCCCATCCCTTCCATACCCATGGAGAAGCAATGGCCAAACTGCCCTTGACCATCCTCAGCTCTGCTTTGGTTGTGTCTAAAAGATGTAGGGAGAGGTTTTGGAACTGGAGTCCCCATCCCTGGAGGGGTTCAAAATCCATGTGGATGTGGCTTCTGGGGACATGGGGTAGTGGTGGCCTTGGCAGTGCTTGGGGGATGGTTGGTCACAAAGATCTCAGAGGGTTTTCCCAACCTAAATGATTCCATGACAGTATGGAATTCTGTATTCTCTGAAAATTCCTTGTGTATTTCCTCACCCCAAAACAGCCCCTGCAGAAGGTGGAGCTGAGACCGTGCCCTGCTGGCTCAAGCCAAGATGAAGCAGCGTTAGGCAGCTCCGAGATAATGATTTATTTTTTGGCCCAAACTCGGAATACACCTCAGGACACCTCAGCAAGGAGGGAGCAACAGGAGATTCGTTATTCTGATTTGATTTTAGAAGGCACAAACCCGTCTGTGCCTCACTCATTAATGGGCTGGAAGCAGGGACTCTTTGGGGAGGTTGGTGGCTCTGGGCTGAGGAGCTGCTGCAAGAGGGTGAATTATTCAGGGTGTTATCAAGGCTTGCTGCAGCAGCCCTGCTTTCCCCTAATTTTATGGGTCCATTTATCCTGGATATCCATTTGTAATGGATAATGTCATCATCACACACTGGGAAACACTCAAGTTTTGTTAAAGTAAAGAACAAAGTCCCCTAAACCATAAGGTTTTATGTCTTTGCTGCTAATTTCAGTCACTGCCTTGGCTGGAGACCCAGCTGTGATTTTCCACAGTAGAGCTGGATAAAAATAATAAAATCGGGTAGTTAAAATCCCAAACCCACGGCAGCCTGGCTGCTCCTACTGGAGCTCCAGCAGCCTCCTTGCAGCCAAGCTGATCCAGAGGGACCCTCGGAGGCTGCGCTGGGCACCCGCTGGCAAACCCAGGGCAACAGAGAGAAAACACATTGTCATAATTTCCTCTTTTCCACAGGCACTTTGGAGTCCTAGGGAAGAAATCTTTTCATTCCTTCTGCTGTTGTCTTTGGCTCTGATTAGCATTGCCTGGGAGTGGAGCTGAGGTTCTGGGCAGAGCCTGGTGCTCTCAATCAATTAAATCAATGGTGCTGTGATGCTCCTGTGATTTTCCCTAACCGAGGGTTGGGCCTGAAAGGGGGAATCTCAGGGAATCACAGGGAATGTAGGAATGGGCAGGTGGGGAAAAGCAGGAAAGCTGGGCTAAAATCCCCATTTCCCTGTGCTGGATATCATGGAATGCAGCCCCGGACTGGGCCAGGGAGGTACTTGCACTCACACGCTCATTTCCACAACATTTAAATTATTCTCATTGTATTAATGACTATATTTTTATTTAAATCAATACATTTATATATATATATATATATATGTATGTGTGTGTGTACATATATATGCATTTATTTATATTATATATATATATAAGAGACATTTTTATTTTAAATTCATGAGATGGCATAGACCATCTCCATCTTTTAAGAGCTACTTTTGGCTAGTCCAGGGAATCCTCTGCCCTGCCTGAGCTCCTCGAGCATCCATGTATCCTAAAGAGATCTTTGACCCACTAAAAAGCATCCAAACCCCACTCACATTCTTGTAACAACTTGAAAACACCAGCAAGCACCAGAAAATGCTCCTAAACCTGGTGTGTGCTTTTTTGTATTGAGAGTGTAGGGGGCTGCCTCTGAGTGAGCAGCTAAATAAATAAATTCAAAAATTTAAGAAGATTCCCATGCCATGACTATCAAAACCAAGATATTTCCACTCTTTTGGCATTTTCATTTGGGAAAAAAAATGTGAAAAAATAAAAGCAGAATGTGCTCTCCCTGTCACCCTTCCCTGGGCAGGAATGCAGGAGCTGCTGGGCACAGGGTGCTGCATTCTCAGTATAAAACTGGATTTGCATCTCCTGCCTGGGATGTACAGCAAATCCCTCCATCCAGCACACAGCCTTTTGGCTTCTGGAATACTAAAAATGTTTCTTTTTCTTTGCCTGCAGAACCAATGCATTAACTCTGGGAAGGGGCAGCAGAAGGAGAGCCTGGAGCTGCTGCTCGCCCTGGAGCTGGAACATCCTTTGAGCAACAGCAAAGCAAGGGAAAGCAAAAACAGCCCTCTAAGATGGCTGCAAACAGAAGGTCTGCAGTCCCTCCTTAAACACTGAAGATATTTTCATTTAAAAAATATCTACTTAAAGGCATGCTTAATCTCAAAACAGTGTTTCCCACTTAAAAAAAAAAAAATCACGTGCACACAAAAAAACCCCCACCTTCAAAAATGTCCTGAGTGATTTCTCTTTCAATTTTATTTTCCAATTAAATTAATTTAAACAGAGTGAAAAATGCTTTATGCCCTAAGAGCCTGAAACCTCTGGTGTCAGCTGAAACGGGCACTTGTGCTCTCAGCTTCAGCCCTCGCTGCAGGCACCTCTGCTTTGAAGCCTTTGAAGTGTTTGTGGCACAGGAAGAATCTCTCCTCAGAGAACACCAGTTATTTTACAGATATTTAATGTGTGAAGTGTGTGTGCCTGTGTTTGGGTTCGGATAACGGGGGTTTCACAAGGCAGGTGGGAAAACAGGGACAGGATATTGACTTGCAGAGCAAAATTGAAGGGAAAACCACCTTGAGAACATCTCTAAGAGGCTTCCAGCCTTCATCAGCACCATCCTGAAGATGCAGATGGAATTTGCTGACCTTCAGAGGGACCAAAATATTTTTTTAGTGCCTTTAGAATTCATTCCCTCTCCCAGCACCAGGATTCCCTTTAGAGGAAATAATGCCACAAAAAAGCCAGGAGCAAGGGGCTGAGGATGCCCATCCCCATGGGGCAGCTGGTACAACCCCCCGAGCTTATTTTGGGGATGTGATGCAAAAGCCTTGTAATAAATTTGATTAATGACTGGATTTTGGAGCTAATTATTTAACTCGTGGAATGACCTTGCTTGTGATTTGAGAGGCAAAACCTCTGCCTGCATTTCAAGGGGGCTGATGCAAAATCTCCTCCTCAATACCCAGCAGGACTAATTTTGAGGATGATTTGTTTAAATTGTTACATTTCTTTTCTTTTTGGGGGGCAGGGACGCCCAAAAGTTGATGCTTCTGTTTTCATAACAAGAGGCACACACATTTGTTCACCATGCACTGCAATTCTTCCAGCTTGTAACAAATGAGGTTTAATTAATATTAAAATCTTAATTCAGCAAGTTCAGCCACTGTTATTTGAGCACTGATGGTTTGCTGAACATCTTCTCCCATGGACTGGTATTTAAATAGAAGAAAATACCAAAAAAAAAGTTCTTACATCTGAAATGGAAAAATAATTATGTTCTGTGACTTTGCAGAGTTATTTTTGAGGACATGTAATATATTTTTGCAGAGTCCCTGTTCTAGGAGAGGCTCTTTCTTCTCAGTGTTTGTTGCTTCTCTTAATGTAAAGACAAGGAAATATTGGGTAGTGGATAGGGAAAATAAATAGATAAGGAATTTAAAATAAACCCTTTGTTTTTCAAACAATTGCCCTTCATGCTACTTTATTTTTAATTTTTCCAGCTTTCCTGGAGCCATCCTTGACTCAGCCAAGGTCAGGTGAGGCTTTTTCCTTCTTTGAAGATCTTGAAGTTTATAAAGCTTCAATATACTTTTCCATAACCAAAATCTTAATACCTGTGGGACTATTTTTTTCCTTTGGTATTTCTTTTTAACAGTAGTCCCACTCTTTAACCCACTGATTCTTTTGGGTTGAGCCAAGGGTTCATCTCATCCACCTGGAAATATCAAGTTCCAGGAGATAAGAGCATCACCTGCCCTCCTGAAAATTTTCAAACTGAATGCAGCACAGAACCTTGGCTATATCTCAAAAATAGGTGATTTTTAGTTTTTTAAATTAAAGAGGAGGAGAGAATGCTTGTAGGAAAGAAAAAAGGAAAAAAAAAAAAGATGAGAAGGAAGAGAGAAGATCAGTGAATGTCCAGCATTGATTTAGAAACAGGCTCTGCCAAGCAGGGGGAAAAGGAGCCTTTCCAATCCATTCCATTTATGGTTATTAGTATTGATATTGTATTTCTCTTGGCTCCCAAAAGGAAAAGTGGGGAATGAATTAGGAAAAAAAATACTTTTCTGTAAATAATTTTTTTCCAATTCAGATGTTTTTTAGGAAACGAGGGGGGAGAAAAGAGTCTGCTTCTCAAATGTCAAGGACTTGAAAGACTAAAAATACATCACCGGAATAAATAAATTAACCCAGAAGACAGGACTGATGCTCTGCAGGCATCAGGGATTAAATAAATTCACTAAATTCAAAGTGGTGCTGCAGATAAGAGCTCTTTGTGCTGCAGCATGTACAGCTTATTGATTGTGGGATTGAGGTGCTGTGCACTCTTGTAAAGGGGGCTCTGCCTGATACAGTTTAATCCTGCCCTAATGCAGAGCCCCGTGCTCCGGGCGTGGAGCCTGCTCCCCTCTCCCCATTTATTTTAATTTGCTTTGTGCCTTCATTTGCTGCACCACATCTGTGCCCTCTCCCCCCAGCCTTTCCCTGGTGCTGTCTGAGGGACAAGGGGCACTTCAGGAGGTGCTGAGCCAGCAGGATGGGGGCTGCTGCAGGAAAGGGCCCTGGGCATCTTCCACAGGGATGGAACGCTCCAGCACTTCCCTCCTCCATCAGGTTTTGGGGACAAGGGGTCACCAGCAATGCCTGGATCATGCAGGGACCTTAGAGGAGCAGCTCCAGTGAGGATCCTGGTTCTGCACACTCACATTTTGTTGTGGGAGCCACCAAGGAATGTGTCCGACCAAAGTCAAAACATGGCTTGGACAGATAAGATGAATTTTTCTGGACAAAAAAAAGAAAAAGTGGAAAGGTTTGCAATAAATCCCAGAGGGGTTGTTCCACACCCATCTGGGCAAGTTCCAATTTATTTGTTTTCCATGGCAGAAGGTGTTCTCACCCCCTGGTCAGATGCTGAACTATCAAAGTCACTTCACACTAATACAGAAGGATTTTAATTCCTCCTTTGGAAGCTCTCCTGGTGCTCAGCTCAGGTTTCCTGCACATGTTGCTCTGAAGGGCCAGCAGAGGTCTTCAAACACAGAACTTCATGGTTTCCCAAGAAAGAGAAGAACCTCCATGTTTTTTCCTCTGGAGATGTGAGGAGGCAGCTGGGCAGGGCAGTGATGCTCTCAGGGTGTGCTGGTCCCCTGGGCCATCTCTCCTTGGCTGAGGTGGACCCAAACACCTTCCCATCCTCAGGGCATCCTCGGGTGTTGGCTTTCAGAATCATTGCAAAAAAGGGTTGATCTGGCCAAGGGGAAAGACTTTTATTATTAATTGTCTCTTAGGTATGAGAGAAGAGCTCAGGGAAGAGGTCCATGAAAGAAGTTGCTACAGGGACTTTTGGGTAACCCCCCCAAACCCCTGTATCTCCCTCAGGTTTGGCAAATCTCCCAATATCTTTCACCAAAACCAAGCTCTTCATCTCAAGACACCTCTCCTACGTAAGGCTGCCTCCTGAGCACGATCCACAGGGCCCCTGTTTCAACACCCAGGATTCATTAATATTTCCTGCAGAGTGCTCAGTAAGTAGCAAATAAAGCAGGAAGTGTCCCAGATGTTGGAAAGAAAAAATGGAATTATTCATTGCTTACTAACATCAAATGCTAATGTGAGAAAAGCATCCTTGAAGAAATCCTTGACTAAAATTCATCAGAGTGATGTGAAATCACTGTTTTAATTATGCATTTTGAATGTATTTATTAGTCCCGGTTCTGATCTGACTTACAGATGTTTAGCAGTGATAAGGGTCTGCTGCAGCCTTCGGAATTACTCATGATTTATAATGACAAAACTTGGATCAGAATTAGGTCCTTGTCACTACTCTATAATATCCTTTCATCAAACTTCACATTCAACAGATGAAAGCAACCGTGGTTTCTGCAATTTCCAGCTCTACCACTGAGCCCATGAGTTCCTTTTTTTTTGAAATTTCTCCTGCGGAAATGATGACTCTCACAGTAAATTTTTGTCTGCTTGAGTTATACTTTCCACGAGAAACTTGAGAGCAAAGGAATTGGACTCTTTAATCCACCAAAATGATGCATTTGGCCCTGTGCTGGCAATAAACATGGAATTTTAATGAAGGAGTTAATTGCTTAATTATGCAACTCTACAATCTCATTCTTTCTTCTTGTTGTGACTATTAGATATATATCTAATATTGAGAGATTTTCCAAACCTGTGGGAAATCCAGGGATTTGATGAGGTTACCCAAAAGCTCAATACCAGACAGCAACTGGATGTGCTCAATACCAGATATTTAAGATAAAACACCCTCTGTTCAAGAAGGACTCAAAGCCATGTGATTTCTTCCCAAAGAATGATGGAATTTTAAACTATTGCTTGTTCTAGAACTGATCCAGAAAGAGCAAGTCTCCAGGGATGCTTTACTCCCTAAGGCATGAATGCATGATTAAGCTAAATGTATTCCATAAATGCCTTGATGACATTAAACTAAATTTTTTAAAGAACAGATGGAGAAAGTTAATAAATATTTCATTCTATAATATAAAACTCACTTCTATATTCACAACTTCAGGGATCCTCAGCTTCGCAGATATCAATAAGTCTGATGGATTTCTTGCTGCATTCTCATTCTTCTGCCCTGGTGTCTCTTATGGGATCATCATTTCTGCATGCTTGGATTGTTTTATGGGATCAGTGAAAGGCAAGTGACTGTAAATCTTGACCTCTTCTGCTCCTGGATTATATACTTTTATTCTTTGTGACCATAAGTGTTCATCTCCACATTGAATAGATAATTAAATGACAAAAAATATTCAAAGGGAATTTATAGTGAGAAATTATCCCTTGAAGAACTGATGGGGAACAGGCATAACCCAAGGAGAATCAGGGGAAAAAAACACAGTTCAGAATGGCCAAATAAAACACTAAAATCTCTGTGTATTTGGGAATGTCATGAAACATCCATTCACTGGGGAAAAAAACATGATTTTTACCTGTACATCCCAATTCTATTCAAACAAAAGTTCTATTAAGGGAAAACAGTGTGGATATTGCTTAAGAACTGTAGCCCAAGCCTGTTATTCATATGAAAGAACTAATCTTTACATGGGGGAATTACAATTTCTCACTCTGTGTATGCCATGAATCTTGTAAAAGAATAATTAGAACTTGCTCCGAAAGGAAAGAAACGCCAGACTTGAATAATATTGTAGGAAGAGCATTAACAAACATTTTTACACTGCCAACAATCTTCAGCGCTTCCTAGCAGAGATTTACATTCCATTATTAATTAACTGCACTGAGTCAATAGTGTGACATAAAGCTTGGGAGATGTGAGTTGAGCACAAACTCTGACATCCACGAGAACGGCGCATTTTTGAGAAGTTTGATTTAAAACTTATGCAAATGAGCTCAGCAAGCGAGGACCCAACAAACTACTTCAAAGCACCATGCTCCAGCCCGAAAAACACACGACAAGATCAAATCTTTGTCATTTCTCAAGTGTCTTTACAAACCTCTGCATATTCAGGACAAATTATTTCACTCCCAGTACCTGGATAGTTTGGTGGAGAATTAGGAGGTGATTGCTCTTTGTAGGGTCCCTACAACGTCAGCCAATCACCTGATTGCAAGAATTTTAAATGTATTTAAATGTTATACAATTTGTCTTTTTGAATGTGACTCTTGTGAGGTGTCTGTAGAATAAAGGTCCCAGCTGAGCTGCCTGAAAGGGCCGACCAAAACAAAGCCAAAAAAAAAAGCCAATGCTATTGTCCCCAATCCCATTCCTCCACCTCCCACCATCATTCAGGTTTTAGGTTGAGAAACTTCCTCAGACTCTGTCCAAGGAAAATTTTCAATTCACACTAATGACAAAAATTATTCAAAACAAATTTATTAGTGAGAAATTGCCACTTGAAGAACTGATGGGGCACAGGCACAATCCAAGGTGACATCACAACATCATGCTATTGTCCCCCCTCCTTTTCCCTCAACTGGGATCACCTTCCAGCTTTTGGGTTGGGAATCCCCACAAAACTGCATCCAGGGAAAATATTAAATGCAAAGTAAAGCATTGCTGTAAAGAAATGCTAATTAATTAATGCTATGTTTCAAGCCACAGAAATTGGTTTATTCACTTATTGAAAGTTAGGTTAGAACCAAGTACATTTGTATCTTCAGAATCAGGGCTTTTAAGGAATAAAAAAGTTTCTCATGTTTCCCGTCATCCCATTAAAATGGTTGTCCTTTGACGTCAATTAGAGCATGCTAAGAAAAAAAAATCATCCTTAATTGCTTTTTAGAAATAGACATTATTGCTTGCACCATTGCAGCCAGATTCGATTTCCTTTTACAAGAAAGCAGGATGCTGGGAATGCTGTAAAACTCCAGCTCTGCTGAATATGGATGTGGAGCTGTGCTGACAGAGAGCTGCTTTCCCTTGGGCTGCAGAAAAAACCAGTGCAAACCCCACCAAGGTGCTGAAATACCTCCAAAGTGGAAAAAGGCTGGAGCTGGATGTTCAGGGACTGGTTTGGGATGGGCAGTGGTCGGACACCTCTGCTCTGCTGGGAGAGCTGGGGTGCTCACCTGGAGAAGGATCCAGGGAGAGCTCAGAGCCCCTTGCAATGCCTAAAGGGGCTCCAGGAGAGCTGGAGAGGGACTTAGGACAAGGGATGGAGTGACAGGACACAGGGAATGGCTTCCCACTGCCAGAGGGCAGGGATGGATGGGATATTGGGAAGGAATTCCTGGCTGTGATGGTGGAGAGGCTCTGGCAGAGGGTGCCCAGAGAAGCTGTGGCTGCCCCATCCCTGGAAGTGTCCAAGACTATGTTAGATGGGGCTTGGAGCAACCTGGGATAGAAGGTGTCCCTGTCCATGGCAGGGGTGGAACAGGATGGGTTTTAAGGTCCCTTCCAACCCAAACCATCCTGGGATTCTGTGGATGCTCAGTGCTCCATCCCTGCCTCCCCATCAGAGTGAGTGTGACCTACCCCGACAATTAGAGCTACAAAAACAATCAAGCCCTCAAAATTTGGGTGTGTTTCTTTACAAGGAGCATCACCAATTTTCCCAAAGCCTTCTCCACATTCCTCTTACTGCAGGGAATCCATAATGTCTCTGCCCACCAGGAAGAAGAGGAGTCCAGAGAGCAGCACCAGGGGCACGCCGGCGGCGGCGAACATGAAGGACCACCCGTAGTAAACGTGCACAGGGACATCATCCAGGCACCTCTCACTCCTCTCCAGCAGGATGTACTTCTGGAAGTCAGCTGCAAACTCCTTCCACATCACAAAGAGAAACACCAGCAGGAGAAACAAACCTCCTGGGAAGAGAGACAAAACTGAGTTACTGCCCGTGCAGGAAATACAGGAATAAAGGTGAGGAAAGATCACAAGAGCTGCTCATCCATGCTCTGCATCAAAGTTTTTTGCTGAAGAACTGTTGCTCTGCAGGTTCCTGTGGAAGCTGTGGCCATGGGAGAGCCCCACACCACAGTGGTCAGTTCCTGCCTCTGACACCTTGTGCTTTGACCACCAGCATTTCTGGAGGCTCTGCTGCAGCAGGAGAAGGCCATGGAGAAACCACCAGAGCTGGGCTGATGTTCCCAACATTCCTCTCTCACAGGTGGGATGTTTCACCTTTTTCACTTTTAATTTCTCAGATGTTAATGTGGAGACACCAAAACTTACTTCTTCCTTGTTTGTATCTACCCTTCCAAGCCGTGTCATAGCCAATCCCCACCAGGAATGCAAGGATGATAAATGCCACCATAAATCCTGCTGATGGCAAAATTCTGGCACTGCCACCCCCAGAGCCAGCAGAACTGCAGGGCCAGCACAGGATGGGGTGGGAAAGGCACACAGCCATGAGATATTAATCTTAGATGGGCCACTAAATACCAGAATAATAAGAATAATAAGCAGCTTATGCCATGAGGCTGGAAGCAGATGACAAAAATCAGAGTGGCCCAAATCTCATTTACTGTGTACTATTAAAAAATACATATTTCTATGGTGCATTTTAAACTCAACATCTATTAAAGCTAAATAGTGACAGTGTGATGACAGGTCTGAAAGCAGTTCAGAAATATCTGATCTTGCTACTTCACAGGTAGAAGCTGCTATTTTTAAATGGTGCTGTATAACATACAGATATGCACACACACACTTATATGAAAGAAATACATCACAGCTTATATTATTTTTATGGTTGAAGTGAACTGCTCGAAATTAATTTAGTTGACAAGTTACCACACAGTTCTGTGGATGTGTTGTGGCTTCTGCAAGATTTAATTTCTCCCCTTGCCATTTTTAAATCAAAGGTAGTTGTGGTGTATTTAATTATTCTTCCTGGCAGCTTTTACACTCCAAAATCCAGCTCTTGTGCTAAGGAAAAGAAAGGTGTAAAGCTTGACATTGATTTATCTGCTTAGGGAAGTTACTGAATCTTCAGTCAGAGAAAACACATCCATGTTTTACTGTGATTCTGTTTATAATGTTTATAAAAACATCTCAGAGACAAAAATAAGACTCACATGAAGGTAAGAGGCTTCAAAGTCCTCACTAGGAATGAGACAGAAGTTGCAGTTCCCCACCCTAAGCTGTCACATTTACTAAACTGTCTCCCATGCCCTAAAAAGATGCAATCTTATCAATCAAAGATCGGTGTAGCCATACAAATATTCTTTATATCGCCCCACACTGATGTTCCAGCCATTCTCCCTGACATGGAGGAGTCCTTGTTTTTCCTAGAGAGGCAGGCAAGGAGTTAAACAGCAGCTGCTGGAACATTTGCATGTTCATTGAGGTTTTGATACCACTTGAAATTAAGTGCACAAATAAATATTTTACACTTACTATGATAGTTGTATGCTTAAAATACCAATTATTCTACTATAAGAAAGCGATGGCGTGTTCAAATAGTCACATGTCCTTTACAAAATACAATGTATTGATAAGAAGGCAATTAAGTCTTTATTACTGATGTAATTTAAAATTAAATTAATTAGATAGCAACTGAACCTTGAAAAGTGCTCCTTTAAAGATCAATTTCTATTTCATTAACTTATAATACCTACCGTAAGAGACGCAAATGAAAGCGCAGCCCCGGTGGGACAGAGAACGTGGGTATGGAAAAGTACTTTGGAATTTTGTTTTAAATAACCAGGAATTCTGTGTTGATTTCTCCCAGGACAATTTAACACCCTAAGTCTCATTTTTTGAAGTAATCAGATCAAAACCTTCCAGGTCTTACTGAGGAGGGTGTGGGAAGTCCCATGTGTGGGTGGCACCATGCCCAACCTCTTCAGGAGATAAGGAATGGGAATTGGTCCCTCCTCTGGCCTCAGGAGAAGCTCCAGGTCTTGGCACGGAAGGATTTATTATTAAACAGGTACTGGAGGTGATGGCATGGCCATGGCATCTAAATTAAGAATGTTTTCACACTCTGGGCAAATGACAAGAATATGTGAAGCAAGCAGCCTTCTTCCCTGGAATAATTACAGCTGAGTGATGAAGAATCCCTGGGATTTACACCACGTCCTCGATGGGGACAGAAAATCAGAAGGGCACTTGCAGCCAAAGGATGGAGGGAGCTCGGGAAGGGCAGCTCACCCAAATCTGCTCAGCCAGAAATGCTCATTTGGAGCAATCCCAAGTGTACCTGAACCTGCCTAAAATTTGGCACACAGCCATCAGCAGCCTCTTCATCATGAGAAAATCAGGATGTTTCACTCCCATATTACCAAAGTGTTTGGCAGTTTTATTTTGAAATACTGTTTTATTTGGGATTTTTCATCTGTTGAACAGGTTTCACTTTCCCACCTCCTTTCTGGGGCTTTTAGTGTTGGACACAGCAGAAAATTATCTTTGTTTCCTGCCAGCTTTGGATGTAGAGACACAGATTCTTTCCTGCTTTGGGCAGCAAAATAAAAAACTGAAAAAAGTAGTTTTCTGTCCTAAACTGGACACAGGCATTGGCACCCATGCCCAAGACACAGAGTTTGGGTACGTGGAGAACTCATCAAACCTCATCCCCATGCTCCTCTAGGCATCCCTGTGCTTTCTCCACTGGAAAATTCCCTGAGTGATTCCTTTCCTTTCCTTTCCTTTCCTTTCCTTTNTTCCCTTTCCCTTTTCTCCCCCTTTGCCTCTGTTCATTAGGAATGTACTGGGAAAAATTAACTGTGAAACTCCATCTCCAGGCTGATGAGGTCAATGCCATCTTCTGGGGAGGGGCTAATTGCCAGAAAATTGCAGTGGGGTATTAAATCTGTCTCCTTTGTGAGCTGCAGATCCAGGAGCCTGGAGCTCCATCCCCCTCTCCCAGCAGAGCTGCATCTTCTGTGTGGGCAAATTGAAGCAGAGCTTTTCCTTTCTCTCACTCTATTTCCTTGTGACACCTTTATAGCTGCTAATTGTGGGGACAGGTGAATGAACTCAATCTTTAACTCTTTTTCTGGGGAAGCTACTGAACTTTTGTGTAATCTGCTAATTAGGAGAATAATGAACTTTGACTCGTTCTCCTCTCTCACTCGTTGCCTCTTAAGGATGTTAATAACGAGGAAATGGAGGGGTGACCTTCAGCTGCCCTTCCATAACTGCCAGCCTTCACTGCACGTGGGGAGCTGAGACTGCCAAAGTGGAGCTGCTCCATTTGGGAAGCAGAATCTGGGCAAAAAAATCCAGCACTTGATCTCACAGGGCTGGGAAATCTGCCCTTTTTTCCATGCTGCTGGGTCATGCTGAAGAACAGGTTGGTCCCACCATGGGCAGGGATGTGACCCAGCATCCCAGGTTGCTCCAAGGCCCATCCAACCTGGCCTGGAACACTTCCAGGGATGGGGCATCCACAGCCTCTTTGGGCAACCTGCGTCAGTGCTGCACTTTTAAATTTGGTCTCTAAAATGCCCAAAGGAAAAGAAAACTGAGGAGCACAAGGCAGGAATAAATGAAGGGTCACGAGCAAAGTTGTCTCAGCAGCTCAAAGAGCTTCCAGAAGCTGCAGCACAGAGCTCACCCAGCCCTCTTGGTGACACTGTAGTGACAATTCACCAGCCTCTGACTACTGAAACAAAGGAACAATCAGGCATCAGGCAGGATCTGCCACCCCTTGGAAGTGCTGAAGTTCATTCCGAGATGGCAAATGCTGGGAGGAAAGCAGCACACTGGCTCTTGGCTCGTGTATTCCAGGTGCTTTTGGGAGAAGGCTGGCAGGGAAAACTGCTCAGCTGGGGCTGTGGATGTGCAAAGGCAGCACCAGCAAATGTCAGATGGGCTCCAGCTCTTTCCAGAGTCACCCAGTGGAGGAAATCCAGAGAAACAGCTCCAGTGCTTTGGAAGGGCTCCCAGAAACACCTCCCAGAGTAGTCCATTGGGTATGGGAGCTGGCACAGTCAGATTTGCCCTCTGGAATGCACAGGAAATAAAAGGCATCTCAGAGGGAAGTCCAGAGGGATGCAGTTGAGCCATAACAATCCTCACCCTTTGGTGCTGGATTCCCCCAGGGACAGATGGACACACAACCCTCCTCTGGACTGTGCCATGCTGGTCATCCATAAATATCTGGGAATGAATTTGCACCAGTCATGTCTTTAGAGCCTTTTAGTGGAAAAAGTGATGTCATTTTGCAATGAATAACCAGGAGCTCTCCCAAAAGCAGGGAGGTGGCGGGCAGAACAAAGCTGCTGGTGAAGGGTTCCCTGTGATGCCGGGACATCCCGCAGTCCTGGTGCTCCATCTCCCATTCCGACTGCCAGGCCACATTCCCAGTCTGCAGATTGCCAGCTTTTTCACACTTCCTCAAGGAGAGATCCTTTCTGCAGGGAAGGTTAATTAACACTGACCTGCAGGCCATGATTAGAAGACAAGAGGCTCTTTCTCCTGCATCATCCCTGCACATCCCGCTCTCTGAAGGAAAGGGATGGCTGGGGACTTGAGGCTGTGTTAAATCCATTGTTCCTAATGCTTAGTGCAATTATGCAAAATATTTTTAGAAGGGATAACGAGAAACTAACGATGGAGGGATGCAACCCAAATCCATCCAGAAGCCCAGGCCAAGCAGGATCCAGAGGTCTGGGATCAGAATAAAACCCCCCAAATAAAAGGATCACTAAGGAAACACTAAGGAAACTTTGCTGAAAAACACATTGAATCCTTCTGCTATCATTTGAATGGAAAATATAGTAGGAAGTGTCTTCCAGATGAACTCGTTCCCCCGAATGACTGTTAATAACAATGATTGCTGTTCAGATTGAAGCTGCATTAATACAAACTTCAATTTTAACAGCAGCATCTTTGTCTAATGCCAAGAGGTTTATGTGATGCATAATCAGCTCTTCTAAAAAGTGTCACATTCGAAGCCCCAGCCTTTTAATCAAGGAATAGTCAAATAAAGTGGAAAAACAATGAAAAAAGAAAGAAAGGAAAAAAAAAAAGACAGTTGAGTATTACTCGGCATCCTTTTCTGTGATATTTCTGCCCAATGTGCAGGCTGGACACACTCCTCAGGGACATCTGCTGCCTCCTGGGAGTCTGGACTACAGATGGGAAGAGAAAGCTTCCTGCCCTGGTACAGCCCTTGGATTGTTACCCGTTCTGGGATCACAACAACCCCATGGAAAACTACAGGTTTGGGGCAGCCTGGCTGGGAATCTGTTTGTGGAAAAGGCCCAGGGGGTGCTGGTGCCAGCAGCTGGACATGAGCCCAGGCGTGCCAAGGTGGGCAAGAGGCCAAAGACACCTGGCTTGGATCAGGAATGGTGTCCAGGGGGATCAGGGCAGTGCAGGGACACCCCCAGTGCTGGGGGCAGCTCTGGGACCCTCAGGACAAGAGGGACATGGAGGGGCTGGAGCGAGTCCAGGGAAGGGAACGGAACTGGGAAGGGGCTGGAGCACCAGGAGGGGCTGAGGGAGCTGGAAAGGGGCTCAGCCTGGAGAAAAGGGGGATCAGGGGGGACCTTGTGGCTCTGCACAACTCCCTGACAGGAGGGGACAGCCCCAGGTCGGGCTCTGCTCCCAGGGAACAGGGACAGGAGGAGAGGGAACGGCCTCAGGACGGGCCAGGGGAGGTCAGGTTGGACAGCAGCAGGAATTTCTCCATGGAAAGCATTGTCCATTTCTGTCACAGGCTGCCCAGGGCAGGGGTACAATGACCATCCTTGGAGGAACTTAAAACTTGTGTAGATGTGGCAGCTGGGGACATGGGTCAATGTCAGGACCTTTCTTGTTAAGTATTTTCACTAATGTTTGCAGCCCCCCCAAATTTGGGCTCACTTAAACCATAAGCTGAGAGCAAAGACAGTGTCTGCTGTGATTTATGCCAGATATGAGGAAGCAGGAGCTGGTGAAGGATCTGCAATTAAGCAGTGGCTTTTCAGGGAAAGGCCTGATTTCATTACAAAGTTCTTCACTTGGCGCAGCTCAGCTGAGCTCCAGCCTGTGGCTGCTTGAGTCATAAAAGAGCTTTTTTCTGAGTTTGAGTCACTGGTATAAATCAAGTATTTCTAGTAGTGAAGCCAGTTATTCCTCTCAAACACAGAAAAGGAAAAAGCCCAAGTGATAATTCAGTGGAATCATTGGTAACAGCAGTGGGAAAAATGAATAAATGCCTATTTTTAATTCATTTTCCTGCAGTGCCATCGTTTCATCTTTTCAGGTCTCCTTAAGCCAGCCCTCCCATTTTGGATCATCAGGTTTGCCTTTCATCACTCCGTGGGTTTCCAACTCTATCAAAGAGCAGAGGCAGGAGCTGCCCAAATGCAAAGCCTGACTTTGGGGAACTGAGCTGGGCTAATCCTGCCCAAGCTTAACACACCTGCAGGCTTTACTGAAATAAAAGGGTTGCATAGTAAAAACAAAGTGATTTTCAAAAATCTCAGCCTTGCTAGGACTAAGGACTGTCTTGCTAAAGCCTGGATGAGCACAGACTCACAGAATCACAGAATGGTTTTGGGCCTTAAAGGGACACCTTCCACTGGACCAGGTTGCTCAGAGCTCCCAGGGGTTTAATTCCAGTGGGGAATCATTTACTGCTCCCACCAGAGCCCCATCTCCTGTGGCAGAACTTCACCTCCACCTGCCCCCATTCCAAATCCACCCTGTCCCAGCCATGTCCCCTCACCTGAGAGCAGCAGGAATCCTCCCCCAACTTTGTAGGAATGGGGGCTGGAGAAGGGGACCCCACACACCAGCAGGAATCCCCCCACGAGCCCAGCAGCCACGGCCAGCAGGATGAAGGCTGTCCAAAATCCTCTGTACACTGCAACAGGAGCAAAGTCAGTGAAAGGAGAGGGAGAGAGGCTTTCTTCAACCTTAGAAATCTTTTTCTTAATGATGCCATGTTTAATTCCTGCTTTAGCAACAGGAAAAACACCAACTTGTGATGCTGCTGTGCCAGGCAGAGCTGAGGCTCCAGCTTTGCCAGGGCACCTGGAACAGCCACGGGTTCAGAGGGAATGTCATGCCCTACAGAATGGGACTGGAATGAGGCCAGAGGGTTGGGAAGGTTTGCCAGGGAAGCACACCAAAAAAAGGGGTGGGAGGAAAGGACATGGCTCTTAGCTATGCTGGAGGAGGCTGGAAAAGCTTGGCAAGAAAGGAAAGCAAAATTTGGAGAGGTGGATTCAGACCACAGCTTTGTTCCACTTTAATTAACACTTCGGGAAGGTGCCAGGCTCCTGGTTTAAAATAAAAGCAGTGTTTGCTAGCAGGACTGCAGGGAAAACAGGAGCTCATGAGGTCCCACATTAATGGCCTTGTTTGACTCTGGGGAAGGGAATGGGGCAGGAGAGCAGCTGCCTCTCCATCCAAGGAATTTGGGGGTTTGGCTGTGACTCCATACAACCACCCCAGGCAGAGCTGAGCAAGCTTGGTCCATCACATCTCACCAGATGGAACAGGATGGGATGTAGCCCACTAATTTAAGCCTCCCAGTAGCCAAGTGTCTTGCAAACACTGCCATAAACCTTATCCAAAGGTAGAGGTCTTCCAGCAGAGACCTTCTGATACCCTGCTCCCCATCCCCTGATTTATCCCATCCCTTGGACCACCACATCTCACCCTGCCACTCGATTTCCAGAAGCTCCAGTTCAATTTAAGCTGAGCATGAGCAAGTGGGTAGTGCTGAAATGATTCACACTTGAAAGAAAAATGATACAGAGAAGATGCGTTTTCCTCATTTGAAACCATTTTGTCAGGAGAGCCACTTAGGGAGAGATAAGTATCTTGAACTCTCCAAAACCACAGAATTCATTTTCATGTTTAACCTCCCGTCACCTGCTTCTCTC
Organism: Rhabdornis inornatus; assembly: GCA_013397075.1. NCBI lineage: Eukaryota > Metazoa > Chordata > Aves > Passeriformes > Rhabdornithidae > Rhabdornis > Rhabdornis inornatus. Next base: position 17,515 of record VWZS01001110.1, on the reverse strand, counting down.
AGGGAGCCTAAGAGGATGCAGATAAGGCAGAATTATCTCTGGAGCAGGTAATAGCTGGAGGACCCCTCTCCTTGGACAGCCTCCTGTTTTGTCAGCTGTTGCAAATGAGGATGGGCTGGTTGGAAAGAAAAGGGAGTTAACCACAGAAGTGGCTGCTCCCAAGAGGGCTTTGCAGAGGACTGGGGCAGAGGAGGAGCCCGGTGCTCCCCTTGCCCGAATTGTGGAGGCTGAGCCATCCCCATGTCCCCAGAGGTGATGGGGACAGGCAGAGCCTGTGCAGCCCCCTCTCCCCAGCACCTTCACAGAACCATGAGGGCTGGAAAAGAACCTCTGAGAATATCGAGTGGTGCCGGGAGTGTCCCAGGGGACACATCTGGGAGGCAGCTGGGGAGGGTTTCACAGCCCGGGCTGACAGGCAGGGACAAATGCCACCAGCGCCCTTTATTTAGCACAGAAAAAATAGTGCATGTGTGTATCAGCAGGATCATCCAGGTCCTGGACGCTGTGCCCGTCTCTCCCAAGCAGAAACAATCCCACTGCTTATCCCCGGTGTTTGCTGCACATCCTCCTCCTCCTCCTCCCTCCACAGGTCCCTCGTATCCCTCTGACACCACGGAGCATTCCCCGGGGCAGGAATTCTGCACAGCACAGCCAAAGAAACGAGCTGCCCTCCCTCGCATGCTCCTACTGGCAATATTTTTATTTTTAATTAATTTTTCATAGAAAAAAAATAATAAAATAAAAACTAAAAAAAAAAAAAGGTACTACTAAAGGCTAAGGAAAAGGTCAAGATGTTTGTTTGTGCAGAACGTCTGCCCCTGCATCCCCGGAGGCAAGGCAGACTGATGCACACTATTTAAAGAAATCAATTCATTTCAAAAAAGATCGTTGAATTAATTCTAACTGCTGCCACCAATTTAGCAAATTAAAATTCCTAACAGCAGCTGATTCATTAAAGAACTCGGAAAATATAGAGAAACATAAATAAAAAGGGACCCGGTTGAAAGGGAGCTCTCCAACTGCTTAGTGTTCAGTGCTTTAAAAATAAGCCAGTCACTTAGGTGGATTTTCTAACAATTTGGTCTTTAACCAATTTTCCAGTGCTTGTTTATTTTGTCTTGCAACAAATCAACACCTGATTTATCCCAGGAAACCAGATTCTGGGACTGAGTCAGCACTTGGGCTGGGTTTGGGTTGTCTGGCTCCAGCTCTTCCCAATGGGTGAGGAGATGAGAGAGAACAGATTTATTCTCCTGCTTTGCTCACAGGAGTAAGTGCTGAGCACCCAGTGGGAGGGAGCACAGCCCATCCCAGCAGAAAGGAGAGAAAATGTGTGAGAACCTCTCAACATGTGCCTGGGGCAGCCAACCAAGGACTGGTTTGTGAAGGAGCTCTCCAAAGCTCTTGGCCGTGTGAATTTACAACAGGAGAACCACAGTGCTCACACACATCCCAGATCTCTGCCTGATCCCTTGGAAAAGGAGCTGCTGGGGGAGAGGGAAAGAAACTCACCTGCAGTTGTGTCATAGGAGGGATGGGGGAAAGGTCCCACAGCAATGGGCATGGGGAAGAGGTAGCCATGCATGCAGAACTTGGGGTGTGCTTGGCTGGCTGGAGAAGATGAAGAAAAAGAAGAATTTAATCCCTGTTTGCTTTTATTTCCTGCAGAATCAGTTGCAGTACTGAGATGGTGATGTGCTGTTGTGCAAAACCTGCAAAACCCTCAGAAGTCTGGGGAGGAAAAAAAAGATAATCAATCTTGGTTAGAGATAAAAATAGAAAATAAAAATATAAATAAGAGCTATGAAAGAGGGAAGATATCAGAGGATCTGAGACTGCTTCTTGCACACCTTGTCATCTTCATAACCTGAGCGTGAGGTGGACAAAAATCCTGAAAGATGGAACAACTGAAGTCAGTGTCAATATTCTCATTGCTGTTTTTCTCCAGAGAATGTGCCTGTCCACTTGGAAGGGTCAAAATGTTTGGGTACCAGAACAAGGTACTTCCAAGACCTCCAGCTGGTGAGGAGGAAAAGCACAATTAGAATGGAAGTGGCCCATCAATATTAATACCACTGAGGCTTATCATGATTAACAGTAATAGAATGAATGTTAAATGAATTAATTAATGGTTGGCCACTTATTTAAATATGTTCCCCAGCTCAAAGGAGCACTTTATAATAGGTGGACATTAGTTCATGCTAAATTGACTATGGAATACCTATTGAATTAATTATTACATCCACAAGAGCAGCAAATTAATTTGCCATGATCAATCCTATTATAATAAATACCTAAAGAAGTAGCAAAAAATTTGCCAGTTATCAGAGTGACTCATTTTACTTCAGGTAAAATTATATTATGTATTTCCATATAATGTAATTCACTAGCAAACTCCCTGTCTCAAGCCTATCCTTTATTATCACAAATTTCCCGTGTGAAAAACCTCCCATTGTTCAGTTGAATTGTGGCAGGAAGAATTCCTGCAAGATTTTACAGGAAACAGGTCAGGGGCTGGGGGACAGCGAAGTCATTTGAAATTTTAATCACTGCAGAGTAAATTCAGTGTGGGAACCTGCATTATTTGCAGGGAAGTGCCCTCGAGGTGATTGTGCTGCTCCACAACCACAGGAACATCTTCCATCGAGGGCACAGGGCCAAGGTTTTTGTGGTGTTCAAAGCCTTTGCAGAACTTATTTAAAATCTGGGGGGTTTTATCCCAAATCCTACTGTGGAGCTGTGGCCCCCAGCAGGGCTGGTGTATCCTGGTGTAGTCTCACTCCTTTCCTATTCCTGCTGGGAACACCAGCAGGAATTCCTGCTGGTTCACTTGGCCAACCCTTCACTGCACCAAGGCCACCAAGTTGGCACCAAACAGTGTCACAGAACAGGTTTCACCCTTTCCTTCAATTTGTTTTTGAAGAGAGAATGTGTTTTCCAAAAATAAAGGATTTTGCATCTCTCTCTGTTTGTTCTCAAATGTAATTTCAATGATCTTAAAAAGTAAAAAAAGGTGAGATCTTAAAATGAAATGGCTTTCCATGGTGTCCTGAGCACCCAGGTGCACCATGAACATGCTGAAAGCAGTGGGATCTGGGAATGCTGAGCACCTGGAAGGCAGAAAACAGGGACAGAAGAGCAATGCCAGGAAGGGCATGGGCTCACATTTACAGAACTTTGCTGAACACAAACCTCAAGAGGTGTTGGGAGGGAGGGGGAGGAAGGAAGGGTGATGGAAGCCACCACTTCACAAAACTTTGTAGGTGATAAATTAGATGGCCTCAAGAGATTGCAGCATTTCTGTGAACAGCCCTTTGAGAGCAAAACCCAAGTCAAAAAACGAGCACAGAAAGGGCACAAAAAGAGTGAGCCAGGTTTGCTTTTGATAGAAGATGAGAATGACAAAAATGAAACAAAAACTGTCTTAGCATCCCCCAGAAGGGAGCACTTTCTGTGTTTGTTTGCCATTCAGCTGTGAGGGAATGCTGTGGATGCAGAGTGCTGGGTTGTACTCACTGTACCAGAAGGTCCAGATGCTCTCAGGGTGGCCCTCCCCAAAGAACCAGCACCGCCAGAAGAAACCCTCGTGGTGGAACGTGAGCATCTCCTTCCCAGCCTCTGTTGGAGTTTCAGCCTGGGGAGGAATGAAAGAAAGATCATGATACCAAGAGTGTGTGCTTTGCTTGGGCAGACATTGATTTAATTTTTTATTTTCAGTTGCTTTTCGAGTCAGTTTTGGAGGATTGGGGAACATGGAAGAGCTGCTGTCCTTGGCTTTCTGCCCTGTCACAGTTCTGATAACAAACTGTCCTGCAGACCTGCACAAACCATTCACCACCTTCTCTGCTGTCCTTAAGGCCCTGCTGGCCAGAGCCGGATGGGAATTTCAGGCAGCTGGGCCTTCTGGGTGTTTTCTACTTCTCAAACACCTTCCTCCAACTCCCAGACCAGACCTGCAAGCACAAGGTTTTGGTCTTTCCCGAAGGGACTACATTGCAAAGTTCAGTCATGGAAGATTTACCAAAGGATTTATTAAAATTATCTCAAAACCTTATTATCTTATTACCTATTATCTTATTGTTAAAATTATCTCAAAAGTTTTATCTTCCTCACACACAGTTTGGTAAAGGAGACAGGACTGTGACAAAATTAAGTTTTATGATGGATGGGGAATGTCCATAGAGGAATCTGCCCTGTGAACCAAAGGAGATGGGACCCAGCAGGGAGGTGCTAGAGGTTACCTATTATCCTGTCACAGGTTAATAGGTTTGGGTGGGAAGGGACCTTAAAGCCCATCCAGTACCGCCCCCTGCCACGGGCAGGGCCACCTTCCCCTAGCCCAGGTTGCTCCAAGCCCCGTCCAACCTGGCCTTGGACACTTCCAGGGATCCAGGGGCAGCCACAGCTTCTCTGGGCACCCTGTGCCAGAGCCTCACAGGAAAGAATTTCTCCCCAGTATTCCTCTGGCATTGGGATTCCATTGCCCCTTGTCCTGTCCCTCCATCCCTTGTCCCCAGTCCCTCTCCAGCTCTCCTGGAAGGGGCTCTGAGCTCTCCCCAGAGATCTTCTGCTTCCCTCACTCGATGTTTTTATGCATCACGTTATAGCAGCTTCCTGAGCTCTGACCTGATTCTCCTTTTACTTTCAGGATAAAATCCTGGCTATGACAAGAGGAACATTCAGCCCTGGAACCTCCTCAGCTGGTGGCTGTGACTTGGTGCATCCACAGCACATTTCACTGAGTTTGCCAGATACTCAGCCCATCCTTATCTGTAAGGGACAGGATTTGACAGTTTTAAGAAGGGGCAGAGAAGGCAGAAACAGAGCCTGTTATCCACAACCAGTAACAGAAATAGAAATAATAGAAACAGTGTCTAAAATAGAAATAAAATAGCTCAGAGGGAAGAGTAAGAGCAGTTCCTATTTCTGCCTGGTGCTTTTGAAGTCACTGCCTCAGCATCAGGCTCCCCAACACTTGGCCAAGAGCATCTCTGAAATGTCTGAGATGCTTATTCATGTCGTGCAGTGCATCATCTCTGCTCTCTCCACTTTCAAAAACAACTAAAACATGAAACAATTAACACTGTCACTTTCCAGGTGCACAAAAAACAAGTGGCACTTCTCTGTCTCTGCCATCCCCAGGCTTTACTGAGCTGCTTGAAACTAAAGACCCTGTCTTCTGTTTCACTTCTCCAGGCATTTTTTTCATCATAATTTTTTTTGTTGTTGTTGGGAAAGTCATATGGAACCATGACTCAAGCAAACAGTGCCCTACATTTGATTATGGGATTCTGAAATGAAAGAAAAATATTTCTTGCTGGCATCATGATGCTTACCCAGGGTGACTCACCGCACCAGGAAAAAAAATCAAACCTAATTGGATTGAACTTTGAAGTAACAAAAAGTCTGCACACAACAAGGATCTTCCTGTCATTTAGTAATGGAAACCACACATTGATTGGCACAAAAACATTTCGGGGGAGTGGGTGGCTCGAGGAACTGATCTGGTTGTTATTTCATTGAGGAGTTAGACAACAGCAAGTGCAGAGAAAATCCAACTTGAGGGATCCATAAACGAGCAACACCAGCCCACAGCACTAAAATATCAAGCTGTCCCTTGAAAATTACATTTCCTGCTAACTAAAATCCTATAGAAATGTTACTTTGAGGAAATCCAGGCCACTGGATGGATGGACAGGAACCTGTCTGCTCTGTGTCTGATGTTCACTTTTGTTTGGGGTCTGTGCTGCAGCTGTATCACTTCAGATGGAAGTGATTGCCAAGCCCCACACTTTTAAACATGAACTAGTTTTAAATGAAGAAACTACAGAGGGAGAAATCTTTTAATGGCAAATATCAGGAGATATCTTTTGTCTTTAGAGGGAAATGCTGTCAACAACTAAAGCTCTTACATTTTTGCCTTTCATTCTCTAATGTTCATATCTGCCAGATTACAGAGGTGCCGTCTTAATGTTTCCTAGACACAATTTGCTCCAGTCAAAATGCTCAATATTATGGAAAAGCTGAGTTGGATTTTAAAGAATTGAAAGTTTTACCTCAGGCTGACGTTTTACATTAACAGGTCACTTTCACTGAGCATAAATATTATCACAGATTTCAAAATTTTAGATCTGAAATGATTTAGGTATGTTCTTTGAAAGCACAAGATTTCAGAGCTCACCCCCCTGGTGCTCAGAGTGCTGTTCCCATGCTCCAAGACCCCGCAGGTGTCCGTGGCCAGAAGCCAATAATCCGTCCCAAAGGCGATGAGGAAGAGCAACACCCCGGTGCCCCCGAGGATGCCAGCTGCCAGGGAGGCTGCTCCAGCCTTCATGGGGCAGCAGGAGCAAAACCAGCACAACTGGAAATCAGAAAAGGAGGAAAAACCCCCAAGTTTCCTGGGTCTCGGGGAGAGCGGGGCCAGAGAAATGCTATTTTTGGATGTGGATAATGATCTCCTGGCTGGTGTGAGTTTCAGTGGGTGGTGGAGTAGGACTATTTAAAGCAGATGACCTGGTGTAAGTGAGCAGCTGTGGCATTAAGGATCATGACAAGCAGCCATTGAGGCAGAGCACGAGCCATCCACGGGGACATGGCTCTGGGTCACAAATGCAGAATTCCCAGGACACCAGGGAGTTATTCCAATCCCTCCCTGAGGTGGACTCAAAGGTCTTCCCCACACCATGGGGCCTGTGGTGTTCTCAGCCGCTGTGGTGGCACCTCTCACTGTGTCCCCACAAATGGCACTGCTGGAATTCACGTCTCCTTCTTCCTCTGAGCAAAACTGATGTGGCTTTTACAGAAAGTAACCCCAGGGGTGCAAGAAAAACATTAAAACACTGGGAGATCTTAAATATCCCAGTCCTCTTGGAAGGGTTGCAATCAACACCTTTGCACCAGGCAGGTCCCCATGGAGCAGGACAAGGAGCATCCAACCAGGGGCACACACAGACACACCAGGGATGTCCTGCAGTTGTTTGTAAATGTTGTTCTCCCTCCTGCCACAGAAAAGTGGATTATATGGATTATCCATGCCCCTCCCACCCACCCAGCCTGCTGTGGGAGAAGTGTCCCCTGGGAGCAAGGACATTCCTGCATGGAATTTCACTGCCATTTGCTTCCTAATGTTTTTTGTTCCTGCTGGAGCATCTGCTGTAGATCACTGCCAGGGATGGGATGCCAGACTAGGAAAATTATAATTTCTGTAGGGCAATAACTATATTCCTGTGACATGCCAAGAGGCTGTGAGAAGAAATTTAAATTACAGTCAAAACTCAAGTTCTGATTTTCTAACCTTAGCCTTAGTCATGACCTGTTTTAAACAAGAGAGGAAGGTGATGATATTGACATCCCTATCCTATAGGAATTTGTGTTGCCAAATTAATTTCCAAATCAATTTAATATTTAAAGTTACCTGTGAACATATGGGTATCTCAAAGCAACTGCACACTGGCTGGGGAACGTGGAGAGGGTTGGGAAAAACTTTGACTACACTTCTTATTGAGGCATACGCAGTGATGAATGTTCTCAATCTTCTGTTGTGCTTCTAGAAGCACAGCAGAATTTAAATGATAATAATTTATTTTATCCTCTGCATTGTCTTTCTTAAATACTGCAGGGGTAGCTGTTAAATAACATTAGACCTCTCTCCCTCACTGTCCCAGGGGCAGAGTTGCTCCTGGTTTAACCTGACTGTGAGCATGTGAGGAATTCCACAGGATCCAGAGCAATCCCTCCACAGCCACAGGGAGAAAGGAGAGCTGGGACAGGGTGCAGACTTACCATCACTCAGGGTCAAAACTCAGCCACAGAGCTGGGATTCTGCAGGAATAAACACACCCTGTCCATCCCATCGTCCTGCCATTCCACTGGAAACACTCCCAGCTCCTGCTGGGGATTTCCATGTAGGTTCTTGTGACCTTCCTTAAACCTCCACTCATCCCATTCCTACACAAATTACCCTTTCCCACCTCATCCCAGCATATCCACTCTTCTTCCATAGTTTTGAACAGCAATAACACACCCATCTCTCAGTCACTGCTGCTCTTTGTAGTGAACATAAAACCGTGTATTAAATAAAAAGTACAATTTAGCTATCACTTAAATAATCAGTTAGTGCAATTCTAATCAGCCATTTAACTATTAGGATCCTGGCTAAACCTGGCTGAAGTTACAATGACAACCGGTTGCCATCTCTTCTTGTGATCTCCTCAAAGCTGGACGTGGCTGATAGGAGTTTGGCACTGCTCAGAGGAGCTGGGTGAAAACAAGGATTTGCACACCAGGAATGAGGATTTTTTTTTTGTAGCTCACACTGCAATTACATAAAATTAAAATGCAAAGTGGGCACTTGTGTATTTTTGTTTTTAAAAAGGGATTAATGCACACTTCCACATTTCTGGGTGTGTTTTGAGCCAGCTGTATTTGGCACTGCTGTTTTTGTGCTACTGCACATCCTGAGTTAGTGCTGTTTGCCATTTGGAAGTGTCCTCAGGAATTCTGGGTCCCACTGGCAGAAAAACCCTGTGTGGCTGAGGCAGAACATTTCTGCTGCCCAGCCATGGCTCTTCACAGGATGCCTTGTGCCCAGCCAAACAGCCTCCAGATTCTGAGGCTGTGGAATAGGAGTTGAGTTCCCAAGGTTGAAATGTGTCTCTGTGCACTGAAATCTCACTCCTGACAGGTGTTTCTTTTCAAAGACAGGCTGGATAGGGATTAGAGCAACCTGGTCCAGTGGAAAGTGTCCTTGCCCATGGCAGGGTTTGGAACTGGATCATCTTTAAGGTCCCTTCCAACCCAAACCATCCTGTGATTCCAGGATGATTCTGTGATTCCTTGTCACAGCCCCAAGCACATCCTCATCACCTCTAGGATCCAAAAAAATTCCTGGGCAATGAAATGTGTGTGGTCTCTCCCACAGCCTGTAAAGAGTGGTAATGATGATATTTGTCCTTTGGAGTCTGTGCTGGGATCTCTGAAATGCCACACCAAAGCCAGGGGGGTGAATTAACCACCCAGCACCACATTCCATGCCAAGGCAGATACAAATACCATTTACCTCCCAAGGAAAACAGCCCTTCCTTTCTCCCCTTGCCAACCCTGGTGCCAGCAGGGACCTGCCTTCAGCATCCTCTTATCCACAGAGGTCAAATGCCAGCATGGGCAGGTCCAAGACTTCAGTGGATGGAAAGGAAACTTGTATCCTGAGCATTTTATTAATTCCTAATAGACCCTGAGGATTTTATGTTTTCCCTTAAGCTTTCAAACCAAAACTGTGACTCTCCAAAACATACATATTCTAGCAAGGAGCTGGGGCAAGTCAGCTCAGATTTTTCACAGAATTGGCTGTTTTACCTTTGAATTGATCAAAGACTCCATCAGCACAGTCTGTGTCGTTATTTCCTGTAGTTTGATCCACGCTCACAGAAAAATTTACATTTTATGTAGATAGATCAACATATTCTCACTTTCTCATGCAGAAAGAAGAGGATTTCTTGGAATTTGATAAAGAGATGAGTTTCCAGGGCTGCCTTTGGAGATTTCACTGAGTCCCTTTGGAGATCTGCAGACTTTTCTTCATTGGAGCTTGGCCTGTTGATCCTGGGTGGTGAAATCCTGCAATAGTTCAGGGGTGGAGTTCCCATCCCTGGAGGGATTTCAAAGCTCTGTGAATGTGGCACTTGGGAACACAGGTCAGTGGTGGCCTTGGCAGTGCTGGGGGAATGGTTGGGCTCCATGGGGCTTTTCCAAACTAAATCATTCCATGGTTCTATGGTCTGCCGTGCTCCAAAAGACATCCCATGTGGTGTTTCCTTAGGTAGCTGAGTGAATCTCTCTCGAGTCCCTTCTTTCACTCTTTTCTCCCCAAACCTCAGAACAAGAAGACACCAAGGACAGCAAAGCCAACCAGACCACAACAAGAGCACCCAAGCACTGCCAGCTTTACCTTGGAAAACCACCAACATCCCCAAAGGTTTCACAAAGAACAACCCCCCAGTCTGAGCTGTGCTGGAAGGGAGAGCAATAGATACCCATGCTGACATTTGGCCCTTTAATTCTGCATTTAAATGATAATCTGCAGTTCATCTCCATCACATGCTCCTCTTTCATCTCTCCCGTCTCCACGTCTCTCGGAAGAAGCACATAAGCCTGGATGTTGAAAGATCCTTAATGGTTCTTCTGAGGCTGAATCCCCTCCAGCACTTGATGTCAGGAGAGAAAAAAGCTCAAATTTGCCTCACCTGCTTCTCAAGCGCTGCAAGCCCTTTCCAGGGTTAAGTCATTATAATCTCCTTAAGCAGTCGTGAAATAAAATAAACACAAGTGTGGTTTTCTGCTCAAAATAAAAATACTAAAGTTCACATGAGGAAAATGCTTTTGGAGTTCTGAGTACAGGGGAGATTTTGCCTGATTTTCAAATGCAGCTGATTGATGCCTTTGCAAAGAGTTTTCTGATGTGGTTTTTGGGCTCTCACTTTGCCATTGAGCTGCTCCCCCTCATTAACAACTTTTGCCCATTTTAACCTGAACTTTCCACAGACTCCTGTAAACTTCCATAGTAAGCACAGAGCAAAAACTCTCTGAACTCCTGAAGGAATCAAATTGATGCAATTTATTTCCACAGAACCATGCAATATTCAATGATACACTGAATCCATGTTTTTAACACTTTTTAAAGGACTAAAACCCTGGAAAGAATTAATTAGGCATGCTCTGAAGCCTGAGCACTTAACAGCTTTCCACTCGGTTGTAGAATTTTAAGACCACCAACACTGGATACTGGCAAAGATTATCAAAGGTATTCTGGGCTGAAATACAAACTAGTCAGAGGGCTTGGCCACTAAGTGACTGGAAAATACTTCATAAAAGCTTTAGCTGGGCTATTATATTTTGTAAAGAAATTTTAAGAAAAAATCCACAGTATCCAGAAGGTTAAATTTAGGGCAGAGTGACTCATTGGGGAAAAATGTCCTGCTGGGAATGTCTCTGCAGATCAAGCAAATTGTTCATGCAGCAGAGAGGTATTGATGGACCCAGCACTCGAAGTGGGGCTGGAAGGGAACGATGGGCTGGGATCCAGGAAGGATCCCATGCCTGAGCATGGGAATATAGGGCTGAGCATGGGAACCTGCAGCCAGCAACCTCTGGAACTGCCAGAAGCTGGGAGATCCTGGCACGGAAATGTCCCTCCTGCTGAATTGAGATTAAAATGTACAGTTTCCAAAAAAATGCAAGGAATTTTTTTTTTTATCTTTTTTTCTCCACATCAGATAAAATTTCCATTCCATTTCCTGGCATTCTTCAAGCCACTTCAGTTGTCTACAACAGTATTAGAAAGAAATCTACCCCCACCAAAACAGCCACTATTTAAGAAGGTCCTTGATAACCCATAATGATATTGCAGAGAACTGATGGGAATCTCAATTGGAAAAACTCCTTATTTAAGTGCCTGATGCCCAGAAAAATGATGGATGCTGTACAAAGATGACAAGGATAGATGCAAGACAATGATGGTACAGACACCCAGGTATTTTGGGCAAAAACAACACAGTTCAGATGTAAAAGAATAAAACCAAAATAAAAGAGCCAAAAAACCCCAAACAAAACGCAAGCATGAATTAGCCAATCACAGTTTCTATCTTTGATTAAAAACTCCTTGACAAGCAAATTGATTTACTTTCCTTTTTGCTCTCCCACTATAGAGTAAAAACGACTCACCTTTGTAAATCCTCCTATGACTATTTAGTGTGCAGAATTTAAGGAGAAATTTAAAAAACTGAGGACATAAAACTGCAGGTGAGCAGGGACATTCCAACCCCAGAGAGCTGAGGACCTGCAGGTTCAGTGGTTTTTTTTTTTCCTCTCCCCTGTATGCAATGGCTTTTTCACCAATGAACCACAACACCAATTTTATTTCCTTGCTACAATTGCTTTCCTCACTTGTGATCTTGGGATCACTGGCCAAGGGTTGTAGGAGCTGCTGTTCCAAGAGGATCTGCCTGGAATGACACCAGAGACACCCCTGAGTGTCCCCAGCTCCTGATAGTGTCACCAGCAGCATGCTGAAGATGCAAGGAGAGAATAACTCAGAGATGATCCCATAACACAATGAGTTTAATTGAAATAGAAGCACAGAACACTTCAACACATTCATAAATGTCTTAGATTGTGTCATATATTACAACATACTTGAAGATGGGCTGTTTTCTAAACCAAGTACAGCCAAACCCATGCACATGGATTAAACTAGGAAACAAACCAAAATTGTAATAAATTAACTGAAGATGACAATGAGTGTATATTAAAATCAATGCATATGTACATATATGTATATGCACACTTAAAACACACATCTATTGCTAAAATTTCCAATTTTCCTTTGCAATGGAGTGAATTTCCAATGATGAAATGACCTTCAAGTCAACATGAACCACCTCAGCTTAAGCCAGGACAACATAAAGGGTTTTTTTTTCAGAAGAAAATGAGACCTTGGATCATTGCAAAGCAAATACACACAAATTTGTGCCGTTAATTTAAAATAAAAGCCCCAATGTATCTTGCAGGGGTCTCCTAAGGAACTGTTTCTTCACACAGGAGACTGGTTCTGAGAGCCCAAAAATATCATGGAGAGGAGTCTGTGAATTCCTACAGTTTCTTTTAATGCTATTTCAAAAGGAGACATTCAGATTAAACACTCTTGGATCAGAGGAAGGAGAAGAGAGAGAAAAATGTCAACACAAAACTAAAATTTGTCCTGTCAGGTTCAGTAAGGACCAGAATTCAAGGGCTTGAACTTACCTGGAGTTTCAAAGAAAATTACCCAAAGCTGGGGCTGTCTGTCTTCCTCAGGTCCTATCCCTGGAGTTTACCTGCATCTGCTCTGCAAAGGGCTCACCCCTTTCCTGGGAGAAGCAGCCAGGGTTTGGGTCACCCTCTTGGCACTTCCAAACCCCTCTAAACCCAGCTATGGCAGCACAGACCATCCCAAAATATCTTTACAGGATCAATCCAACCAACCAACCAACCACGTCAGAAACCTTTCCCATCTATTTAAGGGCTGTCACCCTCATCTCCTGGTATCACTACTGGGTTTGGAGCCTCCTCATTTTAACTTTGAGGTGAACCATTCCTTACATAAATTTTTAAAAACCAGTAAGAATATATTTAACTCAGCTGCAATAATTTTTCATTAGCAGAACTGGGTGTGGAACAATATCTCACATAAGACACAACCCCTTAACTATGTCACTTAAATTTGGGCTTCATGAGATTAATGTTCATAGCCAGGACTCATCAGTTCCTGAGGAGCAGAAGAAATCTGCTGCTGTTTCTGCTCTTTCCTCCATCCCCTAATAAAACCTGCTTTGAGATTATCAAGTTTTTCCCAACCTATAATCCAAATGCTCCCTGCTGTTTAGCCTATCCCTGAAAACTAATGAGAAGATCTCATATCTCACCTTATTAAAACATCCTTCCTTGCAGTTTCAGCAGTTTCCCCAGACTGAACAGGTTAATTTTTCCTAGAAATTCCTTAGATATGCCCCCTCAGCCATTCCCTGGCATTGCTGATGCTCAGCTGGGCATCTTTTCCCTCAGTTCCCACTAAAAGTTTAGCACTGGGCAATAACAGCGACTTTCCATGCAAACCACTCTGGAAACTCCACCCTGCCCAAGCCGTCCTTTCCAATGTGCATCTTATTTACATTATCTACACATTGAGCAGCCCTCCTGAAGGAGTCAGACCCTTCCTGGGGAGCCAGAGCACCCCTCGTGTTTGTGCAGCTCCAGACTCAGCTCGTTCCTCCCGCCCCAGGTCGGTGGGATGGCACACACAGACTTGGATCGGCTCTCCTTCACCTCCCGGACCTTCTCCGTGTTCCCCACTGCAGGAGGAGACACAAACCCCGTGAGAAACACCATGGGAAACAAACACCACAAAAAAACCTCTTCTTTGTGGTTCAGCAGAAATAAAGAAACACCAAAGTGGCCATGTGCTCTTTGGGGATGAGATGTTCCACTCCAAGGATCACTTCCTAAATATAAAACAGGATCACTGATCAGCAAAGATCAGTGTTTCCATGGAGGACAAAGCCAAAAGAGGTAATTTAAACCTGGGTTTGCACTCTGTAATACATAATACATTTGGATCAATATCATCATTTTTTGTCAGTTCCCACCTGCAACTTTGCAGAGCAAAAATTCACATTGGTGACCACCTTAAACCAGCTCTGGAAAATGCAGGTGTCCTGTTGGAGCACCTGGAATGGCACGTTGTCACATTATGTGATTTTTTGACAGGGATGAACGTGCAACCACGGCAGAAGGGTTGCAATCTCCTTCTGCTCTGTCACCACTGTATGTCAGGGGCCATGGTGCTCGTGTTTTCCTTGGGGTGGAAAAAAACTTACCTAGAAACAATAGGTTTTATCACTTTTCTCTGCTTATAGTCATGGTTTTCTGCAGGAAGAACATAACTGAAGTATTCCTGGTAAACTGTGGATTAAAACAGCTACATCCCAGGTTGGATGAGACAACCTGACCTAGTTGGAGATGTCCCTGTTTGTGGCAGAGGGGTTGGATTAGATGGCTTTGGGAGGGCCCAAACCATTCACACCGATCTCAGGTTGGGCTGAGAGGAAGCCCTGGGGCTGGGAAGGTTTCAGCTCTCCTTGCTCACCCATAAGGCTCATTTAAGGAGTCCACTTTGTCCCACATCCTCCCTGTCACCTGCTGGGCCATTCCAGGGGGATGAGGGTGAGGAGGGGAGGCAGGGAATGACCCCCAGACCCCCAAACTCACCGGTGAAGGAGCGGCAGAGCTTGGGCTGCGGGGTGGCCTCGCCCTGCGCCGAGCACGAGTCCTCCTTCTGGGACTGGGGGAGAGAAGGACTTCAGTGCCTTGTGAAATCTGTTCACAACACTCCTGCCTCATAAACCAACCCTCTGCAATCCCTAAGGATTCCACTCCCATTCGTTTAACTTTTGCCACAGTAAAATAAACAACAACAACAACAACAAAAAAGAAGGATTGCTAAAAATAGACTGAAGAGATGGCAGGAAGTATTTGCAGATGCTGATTTGCTACAACATAGAATCATGGAATAGCCCGGATTGGAAGGGACCTTAAAGATCATCCCGTTCCAATCCCTCTGCTGTGGGTGGGGACACCTCTCACAGGACCAAGCTGCTCCATCCAAACTGGCCTAAAACCCTTCCAGGGATGGGGCATCCACAGCTTCTCTGAACAACACTGGAAGCTCTTTATAGACTGTCAAGAATTTAGAAATAAAACTGAGCCACTGTCAGAGGCTTAAAGAATTAAAATTGCACAATACAGCAATTATGTTCTGAGTTCTGGAAGGGGTCTGAGCTCCCCAGGAATGGTTCAGCAGAGAGGATGGGAGCCCTGGAGCTGGGAGAATGGGGCAGGGAGTGCAGAAGGCAAAGCTGTCCCCAGGATACGGATGTTTCTCACCTTGGCTGTTCCCCACGCTGGCTGCAGGCCAAGGAGGCAGGTAACGAGCTGGCACTAACGAGCTCCCTGTCCTTTCACTCCAGCGCTAATCTCCACCCTCCAGGACAAAAAAAAATAGGAACGAAAAAAATAAAAATCAGGTAGCACAATGCCGCCTGGATTGTTCGGTGCCTCTGTAAACTGGGAATAAGTCTCTCACGCAGCTGTGATTTGGCACCTCGGTCCAGAAACCCAGACTGCCAAAATAACTCTGGACACCTCCCAGCCTGGTTTGCTGTTTTGTTTCGGTTCGTTCTCCTCCCTCCCCTAACGAGGACCGCTGCCCTCCATCCCTTGTTCTCACTTTTATTGACCATTTTAATAACAATGCCTGCCCGGCTCCAGCAGCAGTGCCCGGCTCCCTGGAAAGCCATTCCCAGGGACATTTAATGATTCTCAGAGCATGCTCCATGAAAGGGCTCCGACATAATTACCAAAGGCACTGTGTCATTTACGCACATGGCTCACAGGCAGCTCCAAATAAGCTCCTTCTGGGGGAGTGCACTCGTGTTTTGGCAGGAGAAAAGAGGACCAAGTTGCCTGGCTACAGGTGCAAGGATTTTCTGGGTGCTCCGTGGTAAATAAAAACTGTCCTGGGTCTCAGAATCCGCCCTGCTAAGCTCAGGCTGGGCTGGATCCCTGCCTGAAATAAGGCAAGCCCCAAATGCGGCCAGAGCTCGGAGCCAGCAGTGATGCACAGCTCCAGGAAGCAGCAGCCTTCAGCAGGAATTTTGTCCTTAGGCAGAGGAAGGAGAACTTTCTGCTGGAAATAGATAGGCTTGGAGTTAATCCTCTGGGCTGTGGTTCAGAGCTGAAGTCACCTCGTTCTCCTGCCAAGGTCCTTCTGCCTGGTGTAAATCATTTAACCTGCTCCGGAGGGAGGAAGATTGTTCTTTTCTTGCTGCTTCTCCTGCTTTTTCACCGCTTGCTCTCCAAACTCTCCTTGGAGGAGGCTCCAAGATCCTCCTCTCCCTGCTACAAAAGCATCTCAATTGCAGGAGACCCCTAAGGCACCTAAAGCCACCCAGCAGAGGTGACTCAGAGTGACAGAGTGGTCTGGGGTGGAAGGGACTTCAAAGATTATCCCACTCCAATCCGAAATCCCTCCTGGCTGAAGCCTGGTGCTGGCCACAGACCTGTGTCCATCCTGGAGAGGGCTTTGCTTTCTCCTGTGGAAGGAGATGGATTGTCCAGCCAAGACGAACTTGGCTCCTCCCCAGCCTGGTGAAGCCACCAAGCCACATGAAGATGTTCTCCCACAAATCCCTGGTTTTGTTTGGGAGGAAAAGACCAACCAGCCCCTAATAAAATATGAGTTTAACTGAGCTACAACAGCTTCATATTTAACAGCAAAGCTCTCAGCAGCTTCACTATAAAAGAAAAACAGACGCTCACCAAACAAAAACCAGGTTTCTACTGAACCAAAGGGATTTTTTAATTATTCCCTCAGCTCCTAACGCTCAAGGCATCACCAAAGCTTTTTCCAAGACTGGCAATGGAATTGCAGGAGTTTCATCAGCCCCACAGGGGTTTCATGGCCCTTTGCTGGAAGTTTGTTTCCTGTCCTGGATTTCCAGTGGGGTTTGCAAACACAGTTGTGATGCTTCCATCTCGTGGTGAGATGTAGAATAGAAAAACGGGGAGAGCAACAGCATCCAAGTTTTCCCTGCTGACTCAAAACCTGGAAGACCAAACCCTTGGTTGACTACAAAAGATGGAATATCTGACAATCAGAAAAATCTCTAACACTATTGACATTTTTCATTAATAGCTTTTTTTAATCAGGAAAATATAATATTCTTTTCAATTTGGCATGGAAGAAATATGAGTAGCTGCTTTTTTTCCCAAAAACTGGTAAGTATTGAGCTGCTTATAATAGGCTAAAATCTACTTTTCAGCACAGTGTTCCTTCTTTCTGCTGACAAATTCTGCAATCTGTCCTCCTACAGCACAAAGTAAGAGCATTCACCCAGCCTCCTTAATATTATATAATATTATATAA
>VWZS01001109.1:467130-506401 GCA_013397075.1 Rhabdornis inornatus | reverse complement strand
TCTCCTCTCCTCTCCTCTCCCAAACACCACCCATGACTGCTGCCACTGCAGCTCCAATCTGTTTGTGCAAACACTAGACCCTGATCTGGCTGGGAAGAGACATTGCCTGGATGCTGCAGGAGCAGATGGAAATTTCACCTGGAAGAGCAGTGCATAAATAAAACTGATAAAAAGTTTTAGGACTTGTGGAACGTGCATAATGTGCTTTATCAGAGATATCAGCTCCCATGCTTAAACACTGCCAGTGGCTGCTGGGGAAAAAAAAAATGAAAGGTCTCTTATAAAATTATTATCCTGTCACTTAAGTCAACAGCAGTGATACCACGATAGAAGCCAGCAGTTATGTCACATTGTTTTATCACTGTAATTACATCAAGAACACAGTAACTGTCTGTGAGCGATAAGATGATGGAAACAGCTCTGCTGAAGCTTCCTGTTCACAGTGCTGGGATTTGCAGGCTGGTTTGGGGTTTGGACATTACATTCAATTACTGTCCTTGAGTGCTGAAGAGTCACGTCAGCGAAGAAATACAACCTCAGGGCTCCCCTGGCTCCTCCTGCTGCAGGTGGGGTTGTAGGAGTTATCAGGGTCAGTCCTGAGGATAACAGAGGACCAAATTAATGGAAATTTGCCTCTGGGGGATCCCTGGGCTTCACAGGCTGCTCAGACCCCTAAAAATGTACAGCGGGTTGACATGAACACTCCCATAAAGTGGCAGAGGAAACCATGTAGCTACATTTGCTGAGCAGGAATTGATCGACCTTTCCCCAGGCAGAAGGGATATATACTCAGGAAAAATACATTTTGTAGGCTAAGAAAGGACTTGGCATGAGAAAGGTAAGCAGCTCTGTACAACTTGTAGAGTTGCAGGAAAAGGTGCTGAAAACTCTTCTGCTGACCCCAAAATGACCAGCAATTCTTGATCTCACACTCACACAAAGTCACATAATCCCTACAGACCCCACTAAATTCCCAAAAAGCTGACACCCTCCAAATGCTTCCTTTAAACTGGTAAATTCCTAATGTATCACGAGGTTGTCACTATTTGATGTTTTTTCCATCCCACTTTCCCCTTTGCTCAGGAATATAGTGCAGTGAGGTTCCTTCAGAAACCCGGAATACTCCTTGCTTCTCTGTCATGCTGGAAACTCACCTGTTTCTGTCCCTCTTTCCTGTGGATTCTGTGTTTGTTGTAAGTTGTTCTGAGGCAGCACTGCAAACAGCATGCAGTACAATGGAGCTTGGGAAGCTGCAGTTGTGGCAGCTTCTGGTTCTCAGGCAAGACTGTGAAAACAAATAGTAAAAATGAGCTTCAAAGAGTAAATAGTTGTTTGGGGGTTTTGTACATGGAAAATACAATCTAGGTCACAGACAATTGTAAAAAGAGAGAAGATGCCCCAAACCTGTTTTCCTGCCATCCCAACCTCCCTCTTACTCAGAAATGCACGGAATCATAAGTTACTAGATCTTCCCACACTTGGACACACAGGATTCAGGCAAGGAGTACATACAAAACTCCTTCTGCATTCACTGTAAGTGTGCTTTGATTTCCTCTGCTTATACCAGGGAATGATCCTCACAATGGCATTGCCCCTGTTATTCCAGAGCCACTGCTTTTCAGGGCTGGCTGGACCATGACAACACCTCAGCCACTACAGAACAAGCACTTTTCAGCACTTCATTACTGTTATTGCAGGCTGCAGAGAAGTCCCAAGGGAACCTCAGCACTGTAAAATGGATGCAGGGACCATCTCTGCCAGACAATGCAGAGGAAGATGATGCTGGGGAAAACAAAACTGTTTACTGTTTACTACTCTTCCCACCAAAGTTTGAAATAAAATATCCTCTTGTCTGAAGTCAAGAGCAGCAGTGCCATTAAGGATGATCCGTCATGCCACAGAACTTTATCATGGTAATTACATCAGGAACAAGTTTACCATTTGAGAAAGAAGAAAGATTACAAGAAGCAATCCACCAAAACACCTGCAGTGTCACAGCTGAGAGATATGCAGAGAAGAGAAATGCATTACACAGGAGCAGTTGAGAATGAATTCCAGGTAGGAAGAGCTGTGTGTCCATAGATTGTGTTTAGAGCACTGGAGAGAATGACTTCTTACAGCCACATCATCAATGGTCCTGCAAGCACAGGATTTTCATTTGCATGTGCAACTTCTGCTAATCATGCAAATGAGTTTCCAGAGAGCCTTCAGAGAAACATAGAACCACCCATGGCTTTTTCAAGATTCCCAAAGAAATTAGCCTAATCAAAGTCCCTGACAGCTACACAGGCTGGAAGTGGCATGGATCAAGAGAAGACTGCTTGCATGTCCCTTCACATCTCACATTAACTGCACAGCCATCAGCCTGGATGCTTGACCTGCCAGCAGCTCAGGGAAAGGACTTCTGCTGTTTTAAAGCCGTGTGGAAACACACAGGGGATGCTAAATTGAGATCTTGTGTGGAGCCTGTTGCCAGTATGGCAGGAACAGACACCAGTGAGAAAATATTCTTTCCTTCCTGCAGAGCAAGGGTCATGTGTCACAAGAAAAAAAATACCTTAATTTGTTTTCTTCTTTCTTTTTGACACATCAAATTCTTGAGGAAGAGCATCACATCACCCTCCTGAGAGAAAATGAAGGTCATTACAGCCATTACCATTACAGTGCTAAGCTCCCAGCAGCAGTATCATTTAAGGCTGTTTCCTCTGCCCTGGAGTCACTCTGGTGTCTTGCTCATCACAGAAACCTGCCCTGCTCACCTCGTGTGACCTGCAGGCATGTGCTGAAAGAGGCATTATGGAGGAGAGAGGTTGGGAGTGAACAGCTGAGAGGGAAAACACCAAAACAACTGAGCAAGAGCAGGATGAGAGAGCACGAATTGCTGCCCTCTCAAGGAGATACCCATTCACACAGGTCATGGGCTGGACAGTCATTTGCAGGGCATGTGCCTCACCTTCCTGGCACAGGCAAAATTTTAATACAGTCTGCAACAAATTACCAGCCCAGTGATGAAGATTGCCCTCTTTTCTTTATGCCGAGCCCTGATCTAACTGTCTAAGCAACTCTAACCAACGCACACACATCAGTCAGCAGACTCCAGCCTCACCTGCTCACTGCTGTGATCCTGGATCCTTTCCAGACCAGCTCCAGGCCACAGCACAATACAGAGAAAACACCCATGGCTGGGGAAATTGTGCTATTATTGTGACAGATGTGTTCACTTACAGCCCTCCAGCTTGATATTTCCATGGTCTCTAAACACTGGTCAACCAAGGATTCCCAGCCCCTCCATACTCAGTGCCCAGGAACATTCCCTGCTGTGGGATACATCCTAATCAGAGCTACAAAGACTCATCCCCTCTGATCTTCAAAGCACTTCATCTCAGTGCCTAAGCAGAGCTCAGGGTGTGCAGATGCAGGCATTCACTGCTGCAAAAGCTGCATCTGGAGGAAGGCACAGCAACATGGAGTTCCTATGTGAGTAGAAATGTCACTGAGCTGAAAGCTGAGCCAGGGCCCAGTTTGCCCAGGAAAAAAGCCCAACAGCCATTTCATCCTCTCACTGGGAAGCCTTTGTTGATGCTATCACAACTAACACTTTGATAGTTATGAGAAAGCCCTTCAAAGGTGTTCTAATTGGTGGTAATAACTTTTAGATGCCCAAAGAAGTTGGTAGAAAAACAGAAATGTTAGGAATGGAGTCAGGACAGGTGGGAGGGAAGTTTTAGGGGAAGCTTTAATATTTTGCTTTTGTTATTGCATAATCTTCTGTTTAAAAATCATCAGCAGAGCAGGAAAAGAGCACTTTGCATGTGTGTGTTTGAAGAGGGTGTAGAAAGCTCCCCAGCAGGATGGCTGCAGTGTTCATTTATTAAATACATGGTAGACTGAGGTAGGATTTATGGTGCCAGGTGTAAAGTAAGTTGAGAGTGTAAAATACCAGCCAGCTTTCAAAGTCATTGAAGAAAAGGTATCCATGATAACAATAAAAAAAGGATGAGAGACCAGTCCTCTAATAATCAAGCTTTGGTTATGATACTCTGCCCCAAAATGTAGTTCCCCCACCTCTATTAGCAGACCAGTGCTGTAGTTGTGGCTGGGTTCAGGTAAGAGTTGAAGCCCTTCCAAAATCCTCCTTAGCTCAAGGTCTGGGGCTTTGTCTCCATGCCTGTATTTCACAGACAAATGCTCAGCAGTGTTTCTAAGGTCTCATCACCTCCAGCACAGGGCTGTTGGAGCATTGGGCAGTACTGCTTGCTGGGGCAGAGGGGAAATTTCTACAGAATTTTTTGAGTGGCAAGGGAAGAACTTAACCAGTCACCACATGTGCTTGTAAGGCCATCACTGTGTTCACCCAAGCAGTCAGATGGGTGAACACTAAAGAAATGGATAAACACCTGCCACAAGAATGGATCTGCTTCTTCAAAAAATCAGATCTCTCTAACACAGCAGAGGCTCCATTGCAGACTAAGTTACAGCAACACCAGGACAGCAGGGTGCTTGCTCTGCCTGCATCTATGTCTGTGAGGGACAGATTCAAAGCCTATGAAGTCTTTCTTGTCTTCAGTGCTTTATATCTCAAGCACTTAGCCTCTGTTGTCCACTGAGCTTGTAAAAACAATGTCACATCCCTCATAACAACATCACTTGGACTAACCAACACTGGCCTGACAGCCTCTGGTCAGGGACCAGGCAGGCTGACAATATTCTTCCCATGCACATCCTTCGACAAAAACAGAAGCACTCACTACCCAGGGCTTTCAAGCTGATACTTTCACTCTAGCTTTAATCTCCAAAATCAATTAAAAGCAAAGCAAATAAGCCCAAGAGATCATCTCCCCCCCACCCTTTTCTTTCAGCTTCACAGGCAGGAGAAAAAATTATCCTTCAAAATATCACATTGAAAGCACGTAGCACAGATGGCTGTCACTCAGTCATTAAGTGCAGTTTTGCAATTCTACCTATCACTCTGTGAACCAGGATGATTTGTGCATACTGGATGCATGAGTAACATACAGGAGCCATCCTGCATGAAAAGTCATTATAGATAGAACATCCAGATCCCTGATAAGGCTTCAAAGGGGGCTGGGAGTTTATTGCCTTCAAAAACATTGCCAGTCCCTCCTGAGATAAGTCCTGCTTGAACCTGACTTGCACCCAGGCTCAGCCAAGCTCGCTTTCACACTCCAGAGCTCTGCTTCTTGCTGCTGTGGCTAAACAAATAATCTTGTCTGCAAAGCCAGGATGTCTGAACAGGAAAGAGGGAGAGCCCTTACAGTAAAATGCCTCTTGGGTCACACACCAAGCAGACTTCTGTGACAGCAGGATGCAAAGGCACAGGTTGTCAGAGCTGGTGGACTTCCACCTGACACCGAGCTGAGTCATTTTACCTCAAGTCTTCACCTATTGGTGGTGCCAGGCATCATCTCCTGGGTAGTTTGCATGCAATGCTGTAGGACAGCAGTGTTGAGTCATCCCATTCATTGCAGCTTGCCCTGTGACCAGTCTGCTGAATTTTTTACTTGTGTGGACGCCTGTCCAATGAGTCTGTGAGTCACCATTCACAGAGAGCTGCCAGCCCCAGCTACGAGGAACATCTCATCCAAAAAGATGGGGCCTATTTCTTGCTACAAGAGAATGATCAACTAAATAGCGAGTGCTGGAGGAGAGAGGAGTATAACACAAGAAGGTTGATAGCAAAGCTTATGTTTTGTTGGCATGTTTTATGAGAAAGCATAATAATTCAATAATATTTTAGATATCTGAGATTTTATGAAAGAAGCCACAGTAACAAAACTCCCATCCTCCTTAACACATCCATAACACATTTCTGAGCATTCCCTTAAACCAGAGCCGCAGAGACCTTGTTAATTATATTAAGATAAAGGGGAAATTTGGCAATTAAGCTCCCATTTTTTGCATATGTCCCTGGTAGGCTTCTGATAGCACTGTCTGCTGCCTGAAGGCAGCATTCCCCCACACAAGGTTTCCTGGAGACCCGCTGCTATGACTAAGCCTTCCATCAGTGCCGTGTAATCAGGAGCTCACCCCAGGAGGTAAAGCTGCTCAGACTGTGGCAGCCATTGTGACTCGAACTTTTCTCACAGAGCATCTTAGGATGAGTTTCTCTGCTGCTGAAAGCTCAGCAAAGCAGATTTTAATGACTCTGCCAGCAGGAGCTGGTGGAATTTTTTGCCCCTCCATCTAAGGGAGGTGATTCTCAAGGACCTGTATTCGTGTGTTGGCTCTGGTGGTTACTAAGGCTTGATCACTGGAACAGGAGAGGAGATGGAAAAGAGCAAAGCCAGCAATTTCATTCTGCTCACATGCACACCAACCTCCCTGAGCACACATGAGCAGGCAGTTAAGTGCCCAGCACATGCTGATTCCACTTCTGCCAGCCCATCCCTATCCAAATTTAATTCCGAGACCATAAAAGTGACCTGAGTACAGTATTTAAGTACTGTTGTACTTTTGCCAGCAAAAGCCAGCCAAGCACAGAGGGCGGCATGGGGGGAGAAAGATCCCCAGTAGGGATGGGACACAGCAAAACCCCTCCCCATTTCTGGTCCCTAGCATGTGCTTCCCAATAAAAGAAAGCAAACTCTGAACTGAGGCAACAGGGCTTCAGTGAAATCTGAGCCAAAGTGATGGTTAAACCTCCCCACATCCCAATAACACTAAAGACTTGTTGACTGTGTAATTCCACATAAGGTTTCATGGTAAAAGCATCAGCAGCATGGTTTGTTTCACCAGCCTAGCAGAGCAAAACGCTGTTTCTCGGTTTGTTACCTCCACCCAAGTGCCAAACCTCACCAACAGCTCAGAGACAAGGGAAATGTTCCTTTCATGATTACTGCAGAGTATTCCCCAGACAAACACATTGCCTTACCTCAAACATTATTTAAGCATTTAGCTAGTTGCATCTTTTGTCTGTGTGTGGAAGCTTGACTTTTCCTCTGCTTAGATGAATTAAATGGCTTTTGCTCTTCCTCCTGCCCTCCAACTCCTCACAAGCAAACAAGCACGTTTCTGAAGAGCCTGTATTTTCTGTTAGTTTCACCTGAATACATTCTGAAGTTTGAAGCTTCTCCTGCTTCCATCAAATCTGACCTGAGAGACAAGTGGCAAGTGAGGCTGAGGATAATGTAGGGAAAACAGGTTTAATTAAATGAACTTAGAAATATCAAGCATCATGATCAGAAGGTGAGATTTATTGTTTTCTAAAGATCGGGAGAAAGAGGATGGATGAAGTAAAAGAAGAGATAAAGGCTTTTGGTATTGAACAAAGTGGCCATCAAGAGGCCCAACTAAATTTTCATTATACCTTGATAGTAACTATAAAAGGAGAGGGAATTCACCATCCCAGAATAATGAGGAAGAACATTCAATTTGAATTGTCCATAAATACCCTGTGCTTGGAGGCTTTGCACTTCTCAACATCTAAATGGCAGTTTAAAAAGAAAATAAAGACAAGAAGGAGAAGGAAAGATGTACCCTTAGGGGAAAAAAGCAGGAAAACAAAGATCTTTGTATCTGTTCGACTTGATGTAAGCATCTGCCCTATCAAGAACTAATTAGCATTGGAAAAATAAGCATTGGGGTCCCTGTAAATGGTGGTTTGTTACAAGCAACATGTATTACAGTGAGATTTGACTACATTACAGTCTGACAAGCACAAGCCTAATCCACCACCTTGGTGCTGCACAGGCTGCTGCCTCCAACAGGGCTCAGACATCTCTGCTCACTCGAGAGCTCCTGCTGCGATCAGGGACGGGTGCACAAAGCTTTGTACAAAAAACTCCACAAGGAGCACTCCTTGTTCACGAGCAACCAGCCAAACAGGCAGAGCAGACAAAGGCAGGAGGAAAAGTATCATGATCCCTATTTCTCGTACAAGGAGCTGAGCCACAGAGAGGTGAGTGTGTGCTTAGAGCTCGTGTGCTGTGTCAGTGATACAACCAACGTGCCTTTCTTGTTTACTTGTACATGCTAGGAGGTCCTGGTGCCTTTGTGATTCCCAGGGTTAACTGCACAGGCTCCCAGGATTGTATTTGCTCAGATTTAACAGCAAGCAGCAACCCCAACGCCTCCACACTCCCAGTGACTGTTAGAAAGCCAGCTAAATCAAAAGTGAAACACACCAGTGATATCTAAACAAATATACAAGCCTTTGTACTCAGAGCAGAAATTAATCCTTAAATTGATCTCTGACTCTGTCCAACTTAAAATTCTGTCTGAAAGACAGCTCTTGCATCCTGCTGCCCTGGTGGGCAGCAAAACTGGGCTGTTCTGGGATGTGCTGAGCAGAGATTTTCCAGCTGTGTCACCTACCAGTTACCCACCAGGGGATCACCTTTTCCCAGTCTAAGCATGCCTTGGGGAGCATCACAGGGTGGGACAGGCTCCATTTGCAGGTTTCAGGACATTTTTGCATCACACACACATCTGCATCTTGTCCATGAACTGTGATGCTGCTTCCAGAGACATGCCCTGGTACAAAGCAGCTTAGGGGCAGCTTCGAATTTAATGCATGAGAATGTTCTGCTCAACCTGCTTGAAGGAAAAAGCCTCTCCTCTCTCATGTAGGGAACAAGGTGCTACTTGACCCTTGCAGGATGCCCTTCTATAAGTCAGGCTCTAGCTGACATGTTGTGTGGTGCAAACAGGCTCTTTAGCCATGACTTGAAATGGGGCCAAAGTCATCAGACTTAAAAGGGATGAAACTTATTTCCTCTGTAGTAGATTTATTCTTGATATATCTCCTCACAACCTTCCATTTCATTATATTTGCACCAAGCAGTTCTTCCTCAAAAGTCCCAGCTGCAGAATCCATGTAAGGAAACAAATTTGTCACTGGAGTCATCTATGCTGATGCTTGCAGCCAATTGCTTCCTCTCTCATGTCCCCCACGTTGTTCAAGGGACAGTAAAATAGCCCTCGAGATCTTAGAGGTACATTTCCCACAGGAAAAGAAAGAGAACCCTTGCATAAAGTTCAGCCCAGGATGCATGAACCAGCCCTCCTTCCACAGTCTCTAACCACATCGAAAGCTTCACGTAACTGGGAATACTCAGGAGAGCTGATAGGTCTAATAATCAGTCTCACCTTTCTTGCAATTACTGGAGGAGTCAGGGGCTCTTATCAAACTCAGCTCTACCTTATCACCTCCTCCCTGCCTCCCTCTTGCTTCTGACATCCTCTCCTGGAGGTGTTTCACTGTCAGCTTCTCTCAGCTAGATCCTTCACAGACCTAATAGGAGCAGACAAACAACGTCTCTGTCTGAATGATTAGCTGATAATCACAGACATTGTCTTTGCCAAGTTTTTTGAGTAGAGATGCCCAGTTCAGCCTCTCTTCACCCCAGCATCCCGCTGCCAAAGCCCACAAATCACATCAATCCTAGGGATGGGTGAAAAACAAAATCCAGCTCATATTGTCTGCCACCAAAAAGCTGCTAAATAATGCAAAGAAATGAAAACAATTTGGTTTGGATGATTGATTATAGGGAAATTGCTCATACCTCCAAAACGTGGCACTTCCAATCACATCTTTGTTTCATTTGTCAGCAAGGAAATTAAGTTCCTCTCCTGGCACAGGGCCTGTGCTGTCCTGTTAGCTGCCTTTGGCACACTGCATGGCTTTGCAGCAGCTTCTTGCCCCAGTTTGACACCTCACCTTGTCCCACCAAAGCTGCCAAGCTGTGACCCTGTGCGACATGAGGTTTGGCTCCAGTTTATCAGACTACAGTGGCTCAGCTCTTCACTGAGGCAGATCCCCCAGCTGCTCACATTAACCCCAAATGGCACTGACCCAACCAGCACAAAGTGCAGCCTTGGAAAAGTCAAGAGGACACACGGCAACTGAGGATTTGCAGTTCTCTCCAAGAAGGTCTTCCCAAACTTGGAATTCCCTCCTTCACCTTAATGCAATTATGTAGTTTTAAACAGAGACTTGACCTTCAGATCTTGAAAGGAGTGTCAGTAACTGCCTCACACATGAAAAAGCAGAGGGATGAAAGAGGCACATTTATGTCAATAAAGAGCAGAAAACAGTCCCACTGGCACAAAAAATACTTCTCTTCCTCTCTGCTCCTAAAATCCAGCAACAAAAGGGATCTCCTAGTCCTGCTATGACAGGCAGTACTTCTCTATATTCTTTGAATTAATTTAGCAAGCTCTATTTTAAAAACAAGTTCTGATTTTTGCCTCTAGCATTCCCATTATGAAAGGCTGTTTCAGAACATTGCTGTTCTGACAGTTCGAAACTTTCTTTCTATTTCCTGTCTAATTTATTCCTGGCCAGTTTTATACCCATGTTGTTACAGCAGTGCTGTTCTTTGGTTTAAAGAATTCCTTCTCCTCCTGATGTTTGCTCCACAATGATATATGAACAGAGCTGTCACATAAGGCACGTTCAACCTAGTTTTACCACTAAAACATGAAGACTTTATCTATTTATAGATGGGTTTTGAACTCCTCGAGGAAACGTCTGTGTTTTTATATTGTGCTTAATTATAGATACATATGGCAGAAAGGCGTTCTGTGGGATCATCAGAGGCAGGATCAAATATATTTAAATAACTTAAATAATAGTTGTTTGTCAAATATACTTAAATAATAGTTGTTTGTGTAGCCCATTCCTAAAACTCACTAGGAAAGAAGATGACATTCCTAGACAGTTTTAGTGTTTTACCCTCTAGGGATTAGAAAGGTTTTCCTAATAAACATCTTAAATCCTCACCATGAATTCAATCGCTTTCCTTTTCTTACTCCAGTGACCATGGAAAATGACTCATCATCAGCCTTTTTATAAGTACTCCTTCTGTGAGGAAGACTGACTGCATCCCATTTCCATAGTTTCTCTGTCAAAATGAACTAATGCAGTGCCTTCAATCTTTATCTGCAGGACTTGTTTGCCTGACCTCTTATCATTCACTTGATTTGTTGTTGGGCTTTTCTTCACCCTGAGCTCTCCAAATTCCTTAATGGGTGTAGATAAAGTTCCACATCAGTTCTGGACACCCACACTTGACTGAAGCCCTGTCAGCCCCAAGCAGGTTGTAATCATTGCTTCCAGAGTCTGGCAAAGAGCACTCTTGTTAATACAATCTTGGATACAATGAGGTGTTTTGCAGCAGCCTTGCAGGGTTGATTCATATTCTACTTGTGAACCACAGCAACCCCAGCCCTCTCCAGATGCCTCATTGTGTATTCCCTGTTTTGTGTTTGTGTATTCTGCTTTGCCTGCCCCAGAGGAGTGCTTTGCACTTGTCTTAATTTCATCTCCTTTGCTTTCAGGCAGGATCTCTCATTTGTAAGGATTGTTGTAAGGGCTGAGTCTCGCTCTCAGGGTCCTGTATTTACCTGGCACAATGACAGGCAGTGTTTAAGACCCCTGAACGAGGCACCCTGCCCTTCCAGCACAGCTCAGCCAGGATAGGTATGCAATCTCCACAGCTAGTTACATTGCTCCTCCAATACTATTATTATTAATATTCAGTAAACTTTACTTATTCCTGATTTTTAGAGATTATTTCCCCCGAAACGGCTCATGTACCTTCCCTTCACCTTCTACACCATACCTTCTACACAACATCCAACACCACTCTATGAGATCCACCCTCCAGATCTCTTCTCTCATCACCTGGACCTTCCCACCCACCACATGATGCTGTCCCTTACTCTATGGCTGTACTCCCCCTTGGCAGCACCCTAAATCAGCCACAACCTTGAGCTGGGAGCTTCACTTTCCCCAAAGCAGCTGTGTGACTCTTTTCAAAGCTGGACTACACCAATGCACACTTTAGCACAGGTTTCCTCTAAAGACGGATTAAATCAGGGGTCAGAGAACAAATTTACAGTCTAATGATTGTGTCCCCACAGAACAAGATATTCTGCTCTGCTTCCTAGGAGCCTTCAGTACCTCTCTGCACCCGAGTGTCCTCCTTCCAACATCCAGCAAGGTTGGCCAGGACATTTAAAAGCTCTCAGGAGTCCCCCTGCCTACACTGCCCTGGGCTGAGTATGTTCTATAATGAGGTCTCCAAAAAACATCCCTGTAACAGAGAGCACTCCAAGAGAAAGAGCCCTGGGGCCCAGCCAGTGCCTTGCCACAGAAAAAGACTTCTGCATGATCCCAGTGGCCAGGGAACAACTAAAGTAAATGCTCTCACCACCCACTTTTGTTTGCTTTGACATAAACCCAGTTCTCCCCTCCTACCACCTCCCGGCTCAATTTTGACAGTAGGGACAGAGGTTTTTAAAGCTGGTAAGTTGTGCAGAGCAAAAGTTGGTAAATACCATTTCCCTGAAGGACATGGCATTGTCCTGGCATGCTTTTCACCTGGGGATTTTTAAGTGCATCACAGAACTGTTACCTCCCATGGCACAGCACTGAGGGGCAATCCAGTCTGTGTATGAGGCATGGAGAGGCTCAAATCATTTGTTTTGGAGGCATGAGACCAGCAGAAAGGTGCTGAGGGCCCAGCTTACAAGGCCCTTACTCAAAACCAGAATTAGTGTGACAGCAGGTTTAGGGTAGAACATAATACAGGTTGGGAGTAGGCTTGTTAGATCTCTTGGGAATAGCTCTGTGTTCTTGGGAATTGGGGGAGATGGAGGCTGGGTATTTGCATCCTTGCACCTCTTGGAGAGCCCTTCTCCACTCAGTAAGCATCACTGTCCTTCCCTGGGGGCTGTCAGATGCTTATCAATGAAATGGCAAAACAAGAAATGAGACCTTAGTGCAGCTGGGTGCTGGTGCTCGTGTGCCTGCAATAAGGGAGAGCGAGCAGTGTATCAGCAGGAGCGCTGGGCTAAACGGAGCAAAATGAAATCAGGTGGAGCTGCTGCTCCTCCTGAGAGTGATCCTTCAGGATTTGGCTGGAAAGCTGTTCCAAACTGCTGCCATGGACAGAATGCTGATTCCAAGCCCAGCTCTCATCCATTGACATTTTCCAAATGGCATTTTCTTGTGCTTGCTCAAGCAGTGAGCAACCTTCCCCCTTTCCCTGGTGCTGCCTGCTCTCGCTCTCACATCTGCTCCCCATTCATGCTAACATAGGGCAGGATCTTTCCTGCTTGCCAGAGGTGTGAAGCCAATGTAAATTACTTTCCTTTTTGCATTGAGGGAAAGTCTTATTATCAACCTGTCAGATCCAGACAGTTGCCAAGATGCTTTATAAGAAGAATTAAATCAGGCTCAATCTCCACAGATAGATTCTTCTCCCTCTTTGGGGGCCCCATGCAGGGCTCTGGCCCTTGCCAGCAGCAGCAATGCACATCAGCAGTGTTTTGTTTTTTTTTCTCTCAGCTGAGCTTTATCAGTCAAAGCCAAGCATGTGGGGGAGACTGCAGAAGCATAAAACACTCCACTATCATCAAAGAGTAGGTCATAAGAAAATTGTTTCC
Source organism: Rhabdornis inornatus (assembly GCA_013397075.1). NCBI lineage: Eukaryota > Metazoa > Chordata > Aves > Passeriformes > Rhabdornithidae > Rhabdornis > Rhabdornis inornatus. Next base: position 492,988 of record VWZS01001109.1, on the reverse strand, counting down.
CAGGCTTTTAGCCAGGGACATATCACAATGAGCTGACAGAGGAACTACTTGGTTTCATCCTTGAAATGCAGCCCTCACCATTATTAGAAATTGATGGTCAGTAGGGACCAGCACAGCCCCCAAAGCAGTGGCATGCCAGAAGGGAAGACTGTACCCCTCACAGATAAAATAAATGAAGTGGAAATTTTGCAAAACAGAATGGGATTATCTGTTTATAATCCAGCCAAGACAGAAACACAGCCCCTCTCTGGCTTGGTAGGTTCCCTTCATGGATCATGAACTCTGGGTCACAGTGGAAATGGCAGTCCTGGCACTGCTGTGCCAGTGGCCAGGTAAGTTATAACTTGTTCTGTGGGAGGCTCATTGTCTCAGCTGATTTTTCCAGAACTGAGTATCAATATTTTTCTTGTGTCCTGAGGCTTGATGAGTTCCCAAGTCACAGTTATGAGGATGGCATTCAAATCCATGTGAAATTCAGCAGCCTCCAGGCTCCATAAGCTGCGTGCATTTTGTCTTTCTCCATAGGAGTGGAAAAAGATATTTTAAAGCCCACAAATAAAATTAATAGCTACTTAGATCCCTTCTCATCTGCTCTCCCATCTTCCAAGCCTCTACAATTTCCATGCCACCACAAACTGGCTGTGTAGGAGACTTGATTTAATACAGTGACAAAGCACAAGTCCTCCAGTTATGGCATCCCTGGATGACATGGATACAGGGTGAGGGCATGACTTCAGAGCAGAAAATCCACTTCATGCCACCATTCCTCCTTTCCCTGCTTCTGCAATCATCCCTTGTCACCTCTGCATTTCCTCTTCCCAAGGTGGAACAGCCTCCTGTCTCCTCAGTGTAAAAACCCTTGAGACAAAAGAAGCTGCAGAAACAAAAATAATACAGACATAAATTTTTTTTCTCTAAAAACACTCAAATGACAATTTATAGCCAACTTTTATGATGGGAAAGGAAAGTTCTTATTTGAGTACCTTATGCTCACTGCCTTTGCTGGTTGCTGCTCCATGGGGGAAGGTTTTGTTAAATTCAGAAGTGATGAAGGCAGTGGAAATTAGAAGGCAGGAAGAGTCCTTCCTTCTCTCAATATTCCCATCCTGTTCCTACAGGCCACAAACTGGGATATGGCAATGCATTGTCTCAGCTGCATTAAACAGCTCTGGTGACAGTCACGGACACTCACACTCCCAAGCAAACGTGCTCCTGGGCCACGCTGATGAATTGTCTCATGCAGAACTGACACATTTTAAGATCTAATTATGATGACAAAGCTCTAAACAACGTGGAGCAGACTCTGAGCCTTTGCTCATCAGTGCCCAACTGCTCCCACTGATTCCTTCTCTCAGAGCAGCAGTTTGTAAGCTACAGGGACCGTCTGTTGTCTTCAGCCTGGGAACTAACAAACTCGAACACTTTCAACCCAGGATTTGGTTTCTGCCTGCCAGAAGCTCAGATTTGACGCCTAGACCAGAGTCCATGACATTCTGGGTATTTGGGTTCCAGTCACTTGAGAGCCAGTCAGTTCATGGCCTGGAAGGTTACAATTCTGCCAGGGATCAGTGGCTTTTCGAATGGGATCAGGTAACTGTATGCAGACAGAAACAATCCCACATTCCTTTCTTTTGCTTTACACATAAATAGCCACTGTTCCATAAAGCCTGCTGCCAGGAAGGCCTGCAGCAGTGCTCTCAGAAGGAAGCATACTCAGTTTGTCTTTTGGCAGGGGTGCCAAGGCATCTTGGATTCCTCCAGAGCTGCTGTTCCCTTTGAGCTGGCAGGATTAGGACAGTCTTGAAAAAGCAACAGTTCATCTATAGCATTTATAGGCCAAGTACAATAGGAAGTGTCCCCTTGCCAGGGTGTTCTAAGGAGACTGCAAGACATCAGCCTCCATCCAGGCTGCCTGGAAGCTTCTCCAAAATCAGCCTACACACCTTGGCAGAACGGCCAGTCACTAATCCCTAGGAAACAACCACCTTTGAGAGCTAAGAATAGATGCTATTTTTTAAAGCAGCAAATTAATAACCCCTAAATTCCTGCATATTAAAACAATTAAGTCTCTTCTTTACAGCTGCCCTCAAACTGGCTTTTCCCCTTCATTTACCCATTTCCACACACCTCAGTTCTGGCAGAGACTGGCACATCCAGACAGTGCCTGCAAGTCAAGTGAGCTGTGAACCTTCTGAAGCCACAAAGAAACACAGAGGTTGTGTGCAGACACTTTGTGCCATCGGTTTGCTGCTCACAGATGAGCAACCCCAGCTGGAACAAAAGCATTCAGCATAACCAAGCACCAAGGAATAAATTGTTGGGTATTTCAGCACATCACATTCATGTCTCTTCCCCTTGTTAAATCTGTCTTTTTCCCATTATCATGGGCAGCACTGAGGTCTTTGTAACAGTTTTTAACACAACAGAATTTCATGCACTGAAACTCTGGAGAGGAAAGGCACAAATAAAACATAAAAATGTTCTCATGACAACACACTAGTATTGCCTGGCAATATAGCACCTTTTTTTCCCCTTTTTTTCCCAGAAACCTTGTCCACTAAGTATTTCTCATACTTTCAGCAGAAGTATTCCTGTTTTTAGAAGCATGGGACTAATTTACTTCCTCTACTTTCAGTTTAGCTTTCATAGTATGCAAAAGGAATGGGACCTGAAAGTCAAGGATGTTTCCACTGAAATTAGTGTGTCTGCCCCAGTGAGAAACCACCTTGGATCAACGCACAACCAATCTACTAATCATCACAAAAAAAAAATATTTTGGTGAGAAGCATCTCCATTAGGGTCATGCCAGGTTCCACTTAAATGAAAAGATGTCTGATTTCATGAGAATATGAGAATCTGTATCTGGTCTGCAACAAAAAGCTCTTCCCATCCAGGAAGGACGTCAGGAATACAAGTCAAATCTTTGGAACTTTATAATTTCATTGCAAAGTGTCACTTTACCTATTATGCATCTTCTCTTACCTTGTGGAGGCCCCCTAACCCCCAAGATGTCAGGTAGAACATCCTTACACTTGGCTGACATTTCTGAATTTGGTTGGAGATTAAAGGCCGGGGGAGGCAAAAGAAAGAGGAAAGTAATTTCTTATTTGAAATTCAGCTCTGGTACAATTACAGCCTGGGGTAAAAGTTCAGGTTGGTTTTATTTTATCTCAATGGCTTATTTCTTCTTTCATCTGCGCTCCTGTCCTTGTACCTGTTCTATAGATATATAGAAATCAGGAAGGCCTTGAATCTGCAGTCCCTCATTAAACAAGACTCAAAGGCCTTTCAGACCAAACAGAGATGCCTCTTTATTTAAAGGCATCCATGTACAGTGGGGCCCAGTGACTTCAATCAGCACCATGACACTACAATAAAGATCATCAATTAAAGAATATTTTTGAACCTGGCCTTGATTTTCTATGATACAAAAGCTTAAGTTTAAAAAGGTGAAGAAACACTCAGTGCACTCTGTTGCTATCATCAGACAATCCCTCTAGCTCAGCAGTCTTGGGTTTTATCACACACACACAGAGCTCACAAGATAGCAATCAATTAAACATTTTTGCTAAAGCATTTAGTCAGAATGGGAACATCTGGGTTGTGATTCAATTGTCCAGAACTTGCTGCCTGATAATTAATATTCCTTCAAATGGCTCTTCTATCAAGGTGTCCCTCTAATTTCCAGCCATTCCCCTGTGGCTCGGAAACACTACTAAGTTATTGCTCATCCCCCAGCCCAAGACTTGTATAGGAACAGGGGAAACAGATGAGATGGAGAGCTTATGTTTCAGCATTGCCTCAGGCACTTCCACCAGACTATGCATGAAAAATGTCACCTCACTCCAACAGCAACAAGAAAGAAAACACTTGAGGAAATGTTCCAGGAAATAAATAAATTTGTATTGCCTCAATGGGACAAGTGCAAGGAGGATGGATTCACCATCACCAGACCTCATCTCCAGTTCCAATATCTGTATTTTAGAACTCTAAAGGGCTGCATCTTTCAATGGCCTTTGGACCATGCTCTGGTGCAACTCAGGAATGCAGCTTTTGCCATCACTAGACAGGCCAAGCTCTGTATCCCTGTCTATCTTACGTGTGCAAATTCAGGCTTTTCAAGCATAAACTGACATAATTGTTCCACACTTGGATGGTGGTTGCTGCTCCTTAATTCAGCCCTAAAAGCCTGTCCAATTGAATTATTAACATTTCACTCTCCCATCAAGTTCTGGGCAGCTAGGGAATCCTTCAGCTGTCTGAAAAATGTCTTATTTCTATGAAATTTTGCTTTCTAGTTGCAGAGAAACAAACTAACTAGACTGGAGAGAATGCATAGACCCTACATCAAACAGGGATATGCTCATAAATATTGATAGATCATATGCTAGGTACTGGTAATGAGCAGCTGGATATCTTTACCTAAGAAACTTGTGGTACTTCTCAACTTTAAAAAATAGTTCGCTATTTTTTTACCTGAATTTTGCCTCAAACCATCTCTGTCCAGCAGGTCTGCATGCTGGTTTTGAGCCCAGTCCTATCTTTACAAATCTGTCTGAGGGCATCTTCTTTGATGTCTTCATTGGGCTCTGCCCCAGAGAAGGGTAAGAAAAATCAAAATGCCTACACAGTCTGCAAGTCCAGCTCTGTCTATTTGGCTTCAAGTGCGTTTCCAATCTCTTTAAGCTTCCAACAGGGAGAAAGGGATCTGATTCTATGCAATCTCATTCACACCTCTTCTCCTACTGCTGTGGAGGCATGATGTTGACTTTTCAGCAAACAGAGCCTCATTCCTCAGGGTCTCTGCACTGCTTGCTTAGCTGAGCCCCATCAAATTATGCTCAAATCACACTAAGACAAGAGAAAAATCAGAATATGCCCCTTTCATGCCTGGCTTTTGTATTTATTTGCCTCTAATAGAATTTATCATCCAGAGGAATTTCAGTTTTTACAGAGCTGCTTCTTTTTCCCCTCTGTGATTTGGGTCAAATCCTATCACCAAGCTCTGCTGAATTTGTTGAATCGCTGTCCCCAGCCTGGTGGGGATGTGACAAGCAAACATTTCTGAGCTGTGCTCCAAATCCAAGCTAAGAACACCAAAAGGACTGTAGAAAAGAGCTGAGGCATCCCAGCCCAGCTCCAGGGAAGCTGATGAAGCAGGCACAGAGCAAGTAATGCCCAGACCTTGCCGGGGAAAGTAGTGAAGGAGCAGCCCCTGCAAGCTCCGCATTTCTAGACACTGACACAGAGACTCTTCTAGATGTCCTGCTCTCCCTTTGAGACATGTGCTGGAGCCATCAGTTTCTAAATCAGAGCAGACATTGGGCAGAAAGAAATAGAGGATGACAACAGAAGGTCAAATGGACAGGGGACATAAAATCACAAGGAAATAAAGAGAAACGAGGCTTTTTATTGGGCCTATTCTGATGATGCACAGGTAGGAACATAACAAGAGCTGCTCTGACATGTAATTCAGGCTGACTGCTGTTTAGAAATGGCTGTGTTTCTCCAAAAAGAAGGCCTGCTGTTCTCATTTCTGGCTGTGGAAAAGGAAGTGGCCAGAACACATCACCTACATGGGCCAAGAGGCTGGAACTTTGAAACAAAAGGAGGAACAGCTCAGGTCACCTCAGAGAACACATTTGTGGGTAACTGCACATTTCACCATCATCTTCTACCCCCCTACTTTACTCAAAGAAACTACAGTTTTTAATAAGCATATTCAGCATGGAAAATGAATCCCCAAGGATACGTCAGAGAGCACATGAGAAGAAAACAGTTCTTTTCAGTAAGGACACCACCTTCACTTTCACCTTAGCTCACTCCCATTTCTCCTTCCACCCCAAGGTCTTTTCCACAGAATTCACAGAATGACTAGGTTGGAAGAGACCTTCAAGACCATCAAGTCCAACCCATGCCCCAACACCTCAACTAGACCATGTCACCAAGTGCCACATCCAGTCTTTTCTTAAACACATCCAGAGATGGTGACTCCACCACCTCCCTGGGCAGACCATTCCAGTACTTTTTTTGTAGCCTTGCACGGGTACCCTCAGCTCCTGCCACATCAACCACCAGCTCCCAGTGGATCTCTCTGCTCCCTGAGGTTCCTCAGTTCAGGAAGCCCCTGTGCACTATATGGGAGCATTCCTCCATAGATTATGCTGGCACCAGAGCTGCATCCCTTGGCAGCTGAGGGCTGGTGTGGGTTATAGTGCTTTTAAATCTCCCCTGGCATTTAAACCCATTTAAAAACTCCCCAGAGTCTTTAAATGACTCATGCAGTCTGTGGAGAAGGCACACCTTGGAGCATATGGCCCATGTGCTGACTAACACTGGGGATAATGTCAGTAATGATGCTCCACAGTGCACACGAGCTGGGCTGCAGCTCCACAGAGATCAGTGCAGGCCTGGGTTGTGTCTTTAATGCCTAACATAAAAATAGAGAAAGATGTAATGGGTTTCTGTTTTCAAACAAGCTTCCAACTGTGCCACCTGGAAGTCAAGGAGATGTGGGAGGACAAAAACCAAGCCATTAGGTTATAAAAACTTCAGGAGAAATGCAGATGGCATTGATAACACAGGTCTCTGTTCTTCAAGGTGGTGTTTCTCAGGACATTCTCCAACTTATGGGAATGCTCAGGGTTTGTTCCTCTGAATTGCTACATCTAGTGAGTTTCCTGCTCTTAGAGTAGGCTCAACAAATTGCCTCCTGGTAGGGAATAACAAGTCCTGAAGGCAAACCAACCAGTGCACCTAATAGCTCAGCCCTGTCAGGCTGTATTTGTTTTCTGTATCAGTTCTGGAGCTGAGACTCACAGGCTTCCTGCTCCTACAACTCACAACAGAGCAGATTTGCATCTCACACGAGGGATACCCGACCTGTGGGTTGATTTAGTGGCTGGGATTTTGTGGTGTGCAGTGAAGAGAGACTCGAGGAAGATAGTAGCCAAGGTAAATGGTACAAACCAGCCAAGAGATAGTCTTCTCCTTTTCACAGCCCCTAATGATCCCTTTGCTTCTTATCAGAACAGCAAGGGAAGAGACATCCCTCCAGCACATAACCAGCCTCTCTCTGAGGACCAGGAGATGAAACCATCAGCAGTGAGTTACAAACATGGAGTATTTCTGAACTCATTTGACTGCTGATAGGATTCAGGCCTTATTCCAGCCTGTAAATGGGATGTGCTTCACTAGGTTTAAATCACTCAGCAGGTGATAAGTGGTTAATGCCTGGAGCCCTGAGGTGCCTTCAAAACATAATTGCTTATTAAAATAAAACAATAATTAAGTGGAAGACACAGAACCTCGTGACTTCTGAAAACTGGATCATTTTTAATAATGAATTGCTAAGGCTGGGAGCAGAAAAGGGAGAAGGGCTAAGTCAGAGACCTGAGGGCACACAATGCTGTGGCAGCTGAGGCAGGGAAGAAGTGAGAGGGCTTGAAAGCACCATGGAAAGAATGCTCCAGATGCCAGCACAGCAAAGGCACGGCTGCATTTGATGTGCAGGGAACGACATTCAGGTTTGCGTTGGGGGCAGAAAAACTTCACGTTCAAAAGCTTCAAAATCAAGAAAACTGTGGCTCATTTTCAAGCTGTTGGAAGAAGAGGAAGGAATTTGCTCTGTGACAACTCCCACCTTGTCATGTGGCAATGGCCTCAATAATATGGAGAGAAGGTCACAGCTTCCCAATTCCCTTCAGACTCCAATTAAACTGTCTCAATAAACATCTCCTAGATCAGGCTTTGCTGGAGTCAGCATATAAAACAAATTTCTCACCTTTCTAGCACCATCCATCAGTGATTGATCATGTCTGTGTGGAGATCTGTAGGCTAGAAACTCAAACAGCACATCCCTCACAGAATTTTTGACGTCTAGGGTGCAGGAGATAGTTTATATTCTTGTATTCCCCCTTCCTTCTCTTCTTGCAAGCACAGAGACCAGAAATCTTCATCTCTTTCAAGGCAAGATCTGACAAACATTGCCCACCCCAAGAGCTTTGATTAGTCAGAGTAAAAACCACTGCATTAACTGTTCAGTAAGTAAATACCTGATTGTTTTCATCCTCTTCACACCACAGTATGAGCTGCATAGTTTTAATCATGCCTTTGGGCTTAATCCTGATTATTTCATTGCAAACTGCAAGAACATATCATTACTTACAGTGCCATTCTAGGCTTTAGTCAGTCCTTGAGGTCAGCAGGCAATGAGGGAATCATCATGTGGTACCAGCTCTCTGTGCCCCTGCTTCTCAAATAGTGGGAAACTCCTACAAGCCCTGAGCTGAGAATTAATGAGAAAGCATCTGTGTAGTAATTTAGGTCCTAAATTTTCAACCCTTAAAGCTTTGCATGCTCTTTGCAGATATAATCCCACAGAAGAGGAGCAGGGATAGACAGAGTTGCCATATAATCCTCCAAACACGTAATTTGAACAAGTTCACCAGGTGACAGGGAGTAGGTGACACATGCAGGAGGCTGTCCCCTACACCAGGCAGAGTATCAGGCTCAGTTTGCCTGTAGCGCAGCAGCTTGAAAATATTTTATCTTGATCCAGCTCCAGGTGCCACATAAGAAAACTACCCAGTGTTAATTGGGCCTTCATTAACAAGCTCAGCAGAGAGTCAAGGCTGGAACTGAGAATGGAGAAGTTTTCTCCAGAGTGAACTTCTTCCCCTCTCCTTCCAGGCCAGGGTGAAGAGAAAACCAGACTCCACTGTCTGCCCTCCAGCTGTCCCCAGAGCTCCCCATACTGGCAGGAGATGCCAAACAATTTTGGCTTCTAAACATTTCCACATTAAAAATGACTGCCAGCACTTGAAGTGATCTCCGGCCTCGGCGAGCAGGAAGGAGGCAGCACGCAGCTATTTTTAACCTGGGCTCATTTCTTAGGGAAGAAATCATTCACAACCTGTATGCATGCAGTGCATTGGATACAAGGCAGGCTGGGCTGCAAGCTCTCATTAATGCAGCTGCCAGCTCCCTCTCTCTGCCCTGGGGAGTGAGGGCCCTTTGCTCTGTCCTACAAGGGGTCACAGGGAGATGCTGAAGGTGTGAGTGTACCTGTTTTGTGCCCACCTCTGCAGTGGGAGGAGGGGAAGCAGGAGCTCCAAGCCACACCATGATTTTGGCATTAGCTGCCTATGTCTCATTTCATCCTCGCTCCTGCCCAGAGCCCATCCTTGTGACGTTCTTGGAACTCCTGCTCCTCTTCCCAGCCATGAACACACAGAGTCCTGCATGCTGCTGGGAGGTTCTCTTCTGAAACACACACCTAGCTTAGCCTAAGGCAGTTCAGGAGTCTCTCCAGTCTTCTCTATGTGAGGAAAGCGCAGGTTTCCTGAACTTGAAACCACTTTCTTGCAGCCCTGTCACTTCTCCTAACACTTACATCCTTTGCCATAATCAGTGGTCAAATGCTTCTGGACCAGCAAGGCACAGACCACTTTGAACTGCAGTTCTGATAATTGGGTTTGGCAGGCAATATTTGGCCCTAAGACCTTTCTCATCTCTTTGATTTCACTTTTATATGCTCAAGGATTTCAGCTCTGCAGGTAAAAAAAGACTCTTATGATCTTCTAATCTGACCTCCCACTTAGCTCTGGGTGTAAAAATTCACCTGGTGGTCCTATACTGAGCTCAGGAACTTCTAGTTGAGCTGGAACACCACTTTCAGAAAAGTGATCTTGATAATGTTGAATTTAAGTAACAGAGAGCTTGCCTCATCCCTTAGGCAACTGCTCCAGGGGTTCATCATCCCATTGTTAAAAACATCCAGCTCATTTCACAATTGGAAATCAATGTTAGACAAACAGAGACATTGGATCTTATTACATCACTTTCTCCACTAGTCTAAAAAACCTCTAACACTCAGTATTGTTGTGGTTTTTCCCCCCTCAAATGGTGAACAAGTTACTCCTAGAATCTGCAGTGTGCCAGGTTCAGAGCACAGCACACATAACAGATACACAGCAGCTTTAAAATACACTGGTTCATTATCAGTCTCAGCCTGAGCAGTTTGGCTTTTCAGTGTTTTTCTGCTTGAAGAGCCCCACTCCCATGCCTGTCCCTAAGATCAGAAGGCTTCTTTCATGCCCTCACAACTCAGAGGTGCTACATTCCCCTCACCTCCTCCTAAAAACTCTTTCTCTCACATTAAACATGAAGGCCAGGTTAGCAAATGTGCTTTTGGGTTGTATGAGCTTAACCCTCCTGCTGTGTTTCAGGCTCCAAAAATCTTGCAACACCATTATAAAAACATACGGTTCAGTTTAGCTGCTTAAAAATTAGACTGTGAATCTCCAGGTCCCTTGGGATGGGTGCATGCTTTGGGGAGAAGAGGAAAAAAGAGAAAGAGACAAAGCTGAGAAGTCAGCCAAAATACTCAGGCTCTGAGCTTAGCTCACAAAAAACTGCAGACCAAGTTTTCAGTCTGCTGCCGAAGGACTCCTGGGATCCACAGACCACTTCTAAGGGCTCTCAACAGGTAGTTATGAGAGCAACAAAGCCACAAATTCTTGCAAGAAAATTCATCATGCCACTCAAAAACTTTTGGGGCCCATATAGCAAGTGGGGATGAAAGCTACTGATTACAGGATAAAGGTGTAACAAGCTGAAGAGGAGCTTGGGCTCCTTTTCCTCCATGACAAAGAGCATTACACCTCAGTTAAGAAAGCACAGACACTCCAGCTATCCCCAGAAAGCAACTGGAAAACTAAATTTGTCTCATCAGAATGCAGCTTTTGCTAGTTGCTCACACCAGACCTACAGTCTTCACACATAACTTTCCCCAGTAACAGCACAAAAGAGAAAGAAAACCATCGTGGGCAATACAGAAATTATTTGAAGGGGATCAAAGCCAGCAACACATCTTACAGTCAAAGTCAGAGTTTGGAGGGAAATCTACCCCAAAACCCAGTCAAAAAACCCCTCTGTTTACCCCAGCAACTCTAAAGCACAGATCCTCCTGTACAGGCTTTTATTCAGTGAGCAGAGGAAGCTGAGGAGAGGGATGAAGTGATCCCAGCAGCTGGGACACTGTGCTGGTCTGCAGGTCCCTGCCCTCAGCTGAGCAGCTGTGTGTGCACTCCTAGGCAGCTGCCCCTTCTCCCCACATTTATTCTGTGAGCCCTTTAACTCAGTAACCAGAAGTACACCACATGTTGAACTTGCTGTTGTGTGGAAGGAGAGAGTACAGGATGGAAGGATTAACAAGAATATAAATAAATGGTGCACCAAAATCGCAGTAAAAATTAACCAGTATCATAAGATCTTAAAATCTCTCCTTTCTCTCTCCAGATACTGTGGTGTGTGCACACTTCCCATCTTTCCTATGGCTGTTAGTCCCACGCTACCAGAGCCTGAAACCTCTTTTCCTGAAAAGAAATATGAGGCATGAGGTAAGTCCTTTTTTTTTTTTTTTGAGAAACAGGACAGAACAATCTCCCTATGAATCCCTAAATCACGACTTCTATGATCCCCCCAATCCCCCCATCTGCTTTCCCACTGGATGGCACATGTTTACAAAGCACCCCTTGGAGGCAAGGGAAAAGAAGGAGAGAAAGAAAGTTCTTAGGGAAGCTGTTGTAATGTATAATCAGCCAATTTAATACGGAACACTAATGCGCAGCTGCTCAGAAAACTTGTCCAGTGTGTTTCTGCAACAGCAAAAAAGGCCTCTGAGGTCAGCTTGGTGCCTACATTGTGCTACAAAGAAATTGTCTAAGTGCAGAAACTCACGTAGTCTTCAGTGTTAACCTCTTCCCCCACAGCCAGCCAAGCTACACAGCTCTCTTGTTTAGAAAGCCTCGAGCTGGATGACCAACAGAAAATGGATTAATAAATCCAACATGAAAAGTCTGTTACTGTTGATCCTAGATTTGTATCAGGAGTAATCTGTTTTTTCCCCTGAGCAGAGTAAAATAGACCAATGACGCAGAGCAGGACTCACCTTAAGAGTAAGAATGTTTCAAGCTCCCTTTTTCCATCTAATTTGTCTGTCTCTGCCATGGAATCTCAGGCTCATTGTGTAAGGGCTGAACATGTAAATTTCCTTGGCCACTGTGTTCCCGTGGTTTTAAGTATCTCAGTGCCTTATGTTCTCAGACTAGAAGGACCTTGATCCTGCAGGTGAAACATGAGAAACTTCAGGAAGGGACGAGGACAAGGCAGAGAAGAGAGGACAGAGCCCAAGAAAGTTCTGGAGTGCTTGGGCACAGCACACACACCAGAGCCCAGAGCTTTAAGGCACCATTTAATCCTTCTGAGCAGGGCGCTGGGTGGTGGTTCAGGCAGCTCTCAGGCTGGAATGGAAACTCTTAGTAAAACAGGGTCTCTGGAGAAGCCATGAAGCTTGCAAAGTAACTTGGAGAGATGGCTAAGGAGAGCTGTGAGCTGGGGTTGCTCCTTGTTTCTAAAGCATCATCACCACAGGCTGAAATGCAATGACTTGTGGCTCAGAAGTGCAGGAGGTACCTGCAAAACTGAGGTTATGTGCAAATGGGCCCCAGCTGACAGCCAGATCCCAGAGGAAAAAGCAGTGAGAGAGCTGTAATTTCAGTTCTTGGGCACCTACATGAGAATTTCAGTTCTCAGGGCTCTCACTTTGCTAAGTGTGCTCTCTGAAAACAGCGTTTGAAACAGGCCCCAACACTTGCTCGTAACTTCCACAACCTGCCTGGCACCCTCCCAACACGAGAAACCCTCGCTGCTTCTCTTGAAATTTGGCTCAGAAAACACAAATCCCAGCTTCAGGCCAAGTGAACACTTTGTGAGCCATTCTGTGAGTCTGGCCTGAGTTCAGTGTGCAGATGATGTGTTTTCTGCAGGAAGAGGCTAAGCCAGACCCATCCACACAAAGTGCAGCCTGGTTGGAGGCAAAGCTGGAACAGCCTGTCTGTGCCCAAAGGCATGAGAAGTTTGGGATAGCTCAGGAAAATGCTGTCACTGGCTGTTGACAATCTTTAAAAGCAATCACCTCTACATGGAAGGTAGAGCTTGACATTTTAGTTACAAGCATGCTAAACAAACTTAAAGCATTAAATAATCTTATGTGTGTCAGGCAGTATTGTAAAGCAATCTTACAAGAAATCCCAAGTTTCTTAGTAACCTTCCATAAGCCTCTGCAAGAGAACAAAAATGCAGAGGGTGCTGAGATTGTTAATCAGGAAAGGACAAACAACTATGTCTGAGCAGGCACCAGTCTGTCCACAAAGGCTTTGCCAATTAAAAGCAAGATGGTCATGTCAAGGATAAAGCACAGGTTCCCACGGTGTTTGATCTTGTCTAATTAGCAATTGCTAAGAACCAGTGGGCGTTTTGATTTGGAGGAGTTGGGAAAACTGTATGCTAACAGAATCATATTAGAAATGGAATTTATTCTGAGAGATTGTGCAATAGAAACACTTTACATTAATAGTTCAATTTTGAAGAGCCTACCTCTTCGGTCCTGGAATTAGGTGTCAACCCATGGAACATATTTGCATTGAGACAGTTAAAGTGTGACACTTTAAAATGAGGGGAAGTTTAAATCATGAATCTACTAAACCATTCCTGATGTCTGTTTGTGCTGTCCTGTTTGGATTAAGGTCACCAGAACAGTTTTGACTCTTTTGTTTTGTTCTGCTTTGCTGAAGCTGCTTGCTCTAACACACTCAGCCCCTTGGCTAATTCAGTCCCTGCTAAGCACTGTGGGGCTCTTTCTTTTTGATCCCTGCCTGTAACAGCCATTAATCAAAAGATTGTTATTTGTTGTTCTGTGGATGAATATTTACTTTGTGTTCATGATCCCAGCTCTCAGCTTGACTCCTCAGAGCCTGCAATCCTTTTTTTCACTCCAATATTAGCCCAGCCTGGGACTAATTGTCCTCCAAGGTCTGGGCTGGATGCAGGCAGTTTGATGTGGCCATAGGTGGTTGTGCCACTACAAGGCTTACACTTGCAGTTATTTTCTGAGCTACAAGAGGGTGACATTGCCACACACAGCTCGGCATTAATGACACTTTGCCAAAAGAAGACATGTCCCCTAGCTCAATTTTCTCATGCTACTTAGAACTTGGAAGTTTCAGAAGGAAGGTTCTCTGCTGTACTAGCACTTCTAAAATTCACCTCCTTCTTAACCATTGCAGCAATGATATTATTTCAAATTCTAGTAACTTGTGGGATAATTCAATCTGTTAGTTTTTCTTTTGAAATACAGCTATGTCCACAAACTAAGTATGTTATGCCTGGGCCTTTTTCTCTTATTTCTGTCAGCAGTTATCAATTTTGTTCTGATAGATTTTTGGCTCCATTGCACAACAAAAAAAACAAGGGAAAAGCATCTTTAATTCTTCACCTCTATGAATCAAAACATTCTCATTTGGATGTCACAGCAAAAGCCCCAACACCAGAAGAACAAGGATCATTTTACAGATAATGGTAGGTGAAGAAGCTGAAAACAGGATTTTGTGGAACCACTTTAGAGAGGATATAAAATCTCCATGGGGAATTTATTAAAGCCAACAATGCAGCTATTCTGTAGTTTTTTGAGGCAGAGGATCAGGTCTTCAGTCTCCTTCAAGCTTGTTTCCTCACTTGAAATTGTACTTGTTATCCACAAAACTGGCTGCAATTACTGTGCCAGAACAGGTTGGGCTGTGACTGACTAGACCCCTGTACACTCAGCCTCAGGAAAACTAGATGCAAATGCAGACTGATTCATTTTGAACATGAAAATTGGAGTTTTCTATCAAAAATTGTGATTCTTGCTGCCTCACCCAGTTAAGTTAGCCAGTTTGGAGTGTGAAGTGAGGATCAAAAAATGGCTCATGTATGTCTGCTTCTTCTTTCTTCTTTATAGTCTTTTTTGTACTTCAATCTGACATAAGGAAATGTTACTGCTCTGTAATTTGTGAGAACTTTTAGTTATGTCTGTGGAAAGATGCTGCAATTGTCTGGGTTTGATTTCTCCTCCATTCCTTTCTTTGGTCCTTTTATTTTGTCTTTATCTTCTCTTTTTTTTCCCACATATCACCTGTTTCCTCCTTTCTGTGCCTGTTCCCTCCTTTCTGTGCCTGTTCCCTGGGCTGGAAATGGCACAGGTGAAGCAGAGCATCACTGTCCCTGCAAACACACCCTGAGCCACCCAGCCATGCTCAGTCGAGTCTCTGACTCCCAGCCCAGCCTGCAGCAGTTTCCCACCCTTCCCCTTGTAACCCAGTCATACATTTAAGGCAGCAAGCCTCTAGGTGTGCTGTTGGGATGCCATTTCTCAGAACTATTATATATTCTCTTGCTGTGGTTGAAACCCTGGTTCAAATCCACCAATTTCCCATTTTCATATTTTACAAAAATAGCTGTTATTACTTTCTCCTAGTAGCACACAGTTTATCTTTGAATTCTTTCTGCACCTCTGTGTGAGTATGGATCTAGCTTATTTTTTAAGAAAATATTTTTGTATTTTTTTTATCTAAATCAGCTAACAGTGAGCTGTGGAACAAACTGTCATATACAGCACTGATGTTTCTTCCTTTATTTTCTCCATATTCATTCAGGTGTAACACAAGAGGCAAACAGATTCCTCCATCTCTTTTCATTCCCTGTGCTAATATTTCCCCACTGTTTTTTTATTAAAATTTATGGCAATCATTTTTTTTTAAAAAGCTTTTTCATGATAGCAGCGGTCTATCTTCATGTTCCCAGATCAGATGTGTTCATCCTAGCACAGCCAAGTCATGGTGAAGCCCAGTGACCGTTAAAGCACCAATTCCTATTTATTAGCTGGAAATGTCCAGCCATGCCCCAGGAGCTGGGACAGGAGTGGGACCCTGCTGTGCTGAGCCCTGTGTGCACACACAGGCCCATGAGCAGGACACACTGCTCCAGACCCTGCTCAGTCCCTGCCACAATTTCAAAGTGTTAAAGGTCTGATGTAATTTGTGAACTCACCTCAGTTTATATGAGCACTCAGAGAGTTAAAAACAGCAGTTTATTTCCATTATTTTTTTTTAATAGTGACTGCTCGCTTCTCAATTTCTGTATTATTCACACCTCAACAAATCTTATTTCATTAGATTTTGGGAACTGCAATGGCAATTTTGGTGATTAACTTTAAATTGAGGATAATGCACGAGCAGATATTAACATAATGTCAAAACAATTTTGTACAATTGTTACTTAACCTCAGTCAAATAATTTCCACCCCCAGCATCCTCCCAAATGGACTTTTATTAATATGACACAGGCAAATATAAGAGAACCCTGGGCTTTATGCAGGGAAGTGATTAAACAAGAACACTTATCAGAAATTATCATGCAGGGTAACAAGGCAGCAGGGCAAATCTCTGAATTCTCAGATTCTTAAGGCTGCATCTGGCCTTTAGAGGAATTACATGAATGAGCCCACGACAGGAGGCTTGTCTTGCCTGGATGACAACTATCTCAGCAGCAAGATGTTTAGCTTCTTGCATTTATTATACACAGCTGATATTAAAGCTGATGGATGGGTATTAATTACTGTGAAGACCGAAGATCTTAATTTCTGTCTTGATATCACTTGATATCTTGACACCAAAGTAAGTATATTTCTTATACCTAAGAAACCCCGTTTTTTTTGGGCTGATGGAGAGTTCACTGTCTGTGGCCTTTTCAGTCAATGGACAGACCAGAAAAAGAAAAAAAAAAGAAGGAAAAATCCACAAGAGGAGTGGTGAGTCGGAAACACAGTGGTGCCTCACACAGCCAGGGAATGTGTTTAATCTGGCTCCCTCCTCCTTGCAGGAGGCTGCTCCCATGTGCCCATGACAGGAACCACATTCCTGTCCTAGCCCACAACTGGCAAAGAATTCTCCTGGGCTTTCCTCTCATTAACTGCCAGGGGAAAGGGAAAACATTCAGCTGTGTGTCCAACTTTCAGTCTCACTGGATTTCCTGGGACTTGGTCTTGCAATTCCCAGAGCTTTTTTTACAATCAGTAGACTGGCTCCCACAGGCATCATGTGGAGTGGGATAACTCCCTTGCCACTGAAGCTGGGGTAAATGGGATCTGGGCTTGTTGGAGCTGTGTTGAGGGACTGGCAGGCCAGTCAGTACATGTGCAGACCTATTTTGCACATGTAGTTGCTTGAACGATCACTTTATAACCACAGCAAAAATTGGAAATTTGCTGAAATTTGTGGCTGGAGCCATGATAGGAAAATACATGGAGGAAGAATAAATGGAGAGCAAAGACCCTTAATTTGTCAACATGGCAGCTTTTATCCAAAGCTCAGCCACGGAGACTGGTGCTATTGGCAGAAGAATTTCCCTTTACCATCTAGATGAGATGCTTCTGAGAAGTTTGGTGTTAATTTGCATAACCCCACATCCTTGGAGAAGAAATCCTTCCTATGACCCCTGCTTGGTGCAACACCTGTCAGCCTTTCAGGCCTGGGCTGTGGAGAAGTTCTCATCAGCATCATCAAGCTCTGAAAATGTAAGGTGTATCCACCTTTACATGTAAAGCCCGAGACACAGATCCCTGAGACAGGAAGGAGAAGGTAATCACCTTGTAATCATTGGGAATGAATCCACAAATCACCTCCTGCAACTAAATTCACTCACAAGAACCTTAATTTAAATACTCAGACTTTGAAATATTCAAGACTAATTATTGCTTTTCACAATGTTGACTTAAATTAATTCTGACACTTATTCCAAATGTGTAGGGGAAAGAGAAAAATAAAGGAAGAAAAGACATATAGCCTTTTTGGTTTGGTTTGGTTTGGTTTAGTTCATGGTTTTTTAGAGAATTTTTTCCCCCACATAATCAGTCTGAATGGAACACAATAAATCTGAGAAGGTAATAAACAGCTCATAAAAATCACTTTTCAAACTGTTGCTAAAACAACCTCACAACAGTTGGTGCACTAATGGCTCACTGGAGGGATCAGAGAAAGCTTAGGTGAGCCATGAGCTCCAGGGTACAAAATGTGCTGGTTGTTAGCACAGTGCCATGGCTTTACATCGGGAAAAGTCAGTATCAGAGCATGTAGAACATATAAGGTAACTTTTAGGAGTTTGTTTGCTGCTTCCTTTCCCTTTGGTGTCTCATTTTTTCTCTGTAATACACTGCAGTGTGGAAGGTTTTGTCTTTTCCACACTTGTCTGAAGTTTATTGCGAGGTCTTGCAGGGTGACATTTCATGGCTTGCAGCAGGTAGAGGATATGGCACAGATGTTCTGGGTTATCATCTGGACTGAACATCTGCTGAGGGCTTGGTACTGGTGTGAGGAACAGGATTTGATTTTCCTCTCCATTGTGTTAATAGCTCCTTTTTCATTTGGAGGCCTTTTCTGTTTCAGACAGTTGTGACCACTGCATCTGCATTTACTGCATCTGCATTTTACCAAAACCACATTTCTTAGGGGAAAAAAGAAGGCATTTATCCAACCTCTCATGGCAAAATAGTGTTGGGTTGAGAAGAAGTCCTTGCTAGAGCCAAGCCTCACTGCAACAACAAGCCCTCAAATACAGAGGCCATGCAGTAAACAAAGAATCGTGTTGTTTCTGCAACTCCCAGCTCAAGGAAGAAGAACAAAGCATGAGTCACTATGACGTGCACAAGCGGAATTATGAATGATAAGCTAAAAATAAAATGCTTTCACATATAGTTGTGCTCCTGCTTCTGACTGAGGAGCATATTCCTGCAGGGGAGATGACACCTTCCCACTTCAGCTGGGCAGCTCTGTCAGCCACACGCAGAGACCTGAAGCAAGCAGCTCCCACACTGCCCTGCAGCTGCAGCAGGACTTTGAGCCTGATGGATGATGGCAGCCACGCTGTTCCTGAGGATGGGGCACTCCATAATTGTGGCATCCTCACTCTGCAGGCCTTCCATGGCCAGACATCACCCATTCTGAAGAGGCACCCATCGTGTCAGCTCTAGAAGGAGACACGGCATCTTGTGAGACTGTCAGAATATAACATCTTGAGCCTGCACTGAACTGAGCCAAAAGTTCAGCATTAAGTACCACTGTTGATAGACTTTTCCTTTGATAGTTACTGTGAGTAGCTAATAAGAACACATGAGCCAGACTGTCTAAGCAATGAGGCTCCTCCTGAGCTTTTTAGTGCGCTGCTATTTTGCAGTGTGAATCACATCCCGAGGAATGTCCCAGCAATGCAATAATATGCATGCATAAACTCTAAGGTCCTTGCTTGGTGGTTTTCACAGATTTTCCATAGTGTTTAGCCACCTTGCCTGGGTAAGGGCAGAGTAAAGCCTAGACAATGGCTTTCAGTTTGCTTCTTTGCAGCTGAAAGGCTTGGTAGCTCTCAATAACACTTCCAAGTCTGTAGTAGCTCCTGCTGGATGTTACCCAGAAGGGGAAGAAGAAAAAATACAAGATGAGCTCTTTTAAAGCCTTTTTGCAAGCTTGAACACTTCTCTCTTTGTCTATATGTGCAAAAAAAAAAAAGGGAGAATTCTGAAATCTTCCATGGATGGAATATATCTCCAGCTCAGACTATGTTCCCACCACCAAGATTCTGGTGAATATTTGGAATAAATCTGTGTCAGGCTGATGTACAAACCTCAGCAACTCTGAGGGAGAGAAAGAACACCAAAGGCACAGGATTGAGAAGGAGTGGATCCACCTTGAAGTAGGGGAGGAAAGAGCATCATCAGTTGAGTTCCCAGTGTGCAGTGCTGTTTTTCCAGGTGTAGTGGGAATACTGAGAAAGTGGGAAATGAGCCCTGAGCTTATTAAGTGATTCCTGAATATCTGCAGATGTCATCACAGCACACAGGAGTCCAGGACACTTCTAAGGCAGTGAGACATACCTCAGTGAAGAAGACAGCTTTGCCTTGATTTTGAAGACTAAATGTTGCTAAGCTCCATGAGCTGGGAAGGAGATGGCTCTCATCTTTAAAGGGAACAACAGTGGTATCTGACTTATCTTATTTTGCTAATGAGCTATTAGAAATTGTTTTTGAGCTATACTCTTTGGCCTCATTATAACTGTGTTCCCATAAGCTCTGACTGTTATAATGAGGAGAAATCTGGACTGATGCATAGTTTTAATGAGATCCAGTGTAGATGTAAACCAGAAAGTCTTATATGTGAAGTGAGACCTCAAAGTGTAGTAACAGAAATAGGTAAAGGATTTACCTTAACAGAGAATCCTAGGTGAAAGAAGAGGAAACAACAATTTTCATGTCACAGGCAGAACAGATAAAACTTGCCCCACGCAAATCAAACATGAATTCAAGAGGTGGTATCTAGAAGGACACAATTCACCGAGGAGAAAGGAGTGAAGCTAAAAAGAGATCCAGCAGCTAATGACTTCTAAGAGTTTAATGGTGAAAGGAAATGCTCGCTGTCGACAACACAAGTAAGGAATGAAACAGCCAGCAGAACATTTGTTTTGTTCTTGTCTCATATCTTTTCATGAAAATTAAAAGGGCAGTTTTCACAGCTGGTGGAGGACTTTTTTTTCCCCTTCACTCTGCCATCTGATGCAGTCTCCACTTTGAAAACAGCAAATTTATGCCTGAAGCTGAATGGGTAAAAATTGGACTCTGTTGCCTGTGGGTATTTTGTCATGAAGAGCAGCAGGACCTGATGAGAGGTTTCATCTAGATCAAATCAAAGAATGTTCAACAATGTCTCTGCTTTCAAAGGAGACTTCCAAGCAGCAAGAGGGAGTCAGGGCTCAGCTGGGTGCACCCCAGGACGCCCAAGGCAGTCTGTGCTATGAAGGGAAGTGAATGGGGTAAGACTTTTGTCAGCTTTTTGCCTACGTTCTCTCAACTCAATGAGCCAGAGTGAGAGATCTCCAGTCTGAACCCAGAGGGGAGGATTTCTTCACCATGCAACTATGTAATGGCTGGTGAGGCTAAGAAGTGCAGATAAAACCTGTGTGAACTCCCAGATTCTTAACAAACCTCTGTCTGATGGTGGTCTGCCAGTGCACAACACTGTCCTCTCCTCTTCGTTAGCATCATGTTTCTCCTGGAAAGATCAGCAGTAAACATTCACCAAGAATTACCCTGAGATAATTCCTGTCAGGTGTTGGGTTTTGAGACAAGTAGGGAGAAATCTTTCTTTCAAGAGTAACTTTTCAGGAGTAACTGTGGCTCTTTTCTGAGGCATTTTCATCAATTTGTGACTGGCTTTTTGAGCCATGCATAAGCGTATTCATATGGGGGAGCATTACAATGGCCATGCTCAAAAGATGTCTTGCAGCCACAAAGACTAGAGATTTCTGATATTATCTTCAATTAAATTTTAAACACTGCAAATACTGATATGGCTGGCTCAGCACCCAAGCTCTGACTAACTCATTCAGCCTCTGGCTATGCCTCCAAATGGTTCAGTCCATCTGTGTATCCCTGAGAAGATTTCTGTCCTGGGATGACCACAATCTTCAGAAAATACCATGTATGAAGGGGCTTATTCCCCAAACCCTGAAACTGCTCTCTTCCTGACTATACTAAACAGTGACCAGATTTCTGTAGCTTCCTATTAGGAGAGAAGAAGCACGAACAGTAAATTGAGGGTTCTTTCTGCAGTACCAGACTGGCTGCAGCTCTCAGTCCCAAAAGCCTGTAGTGATGTATTCCCCAGCCTCTGTGCCTCCCAGGACTAGGAATTGCTCTGCTGTGACAGTGGCTCTCATTTTAAAAAAGGACAGCCAACATGATGTTCCTATATGAAGAGTGCTGTCCCTCCATAGAGTGCTTGGCAAATGCAGGATTGCTGTGTTTTACTTTTGATCATTAGGTGTCAAAGATTCAACACTGAACAGCTCTAAAGGGTTTTGTTATTGCAGATGCTGTTGGTTTGAGATGTAAAGCTGTGCTCTGCTTCCCTACAACTCATCTGGAATGAGCTGGAGGAAACAGACAATGAGAATGCTTCTTTTTTACTAATTTCTCCCCCATTAGCAGTCATCAGAGCAGCCACTGGCTGAAAGTTGGTGCATGCATTGGGGATGGTGCACACATGGCACAGCCTGTGTGAATTCAGGGTGACTGCTTGCCTATGTAAGTTCTTGAACTGTGATTCAGGTGACAGATCATAAATATGGAAATGATTGAGGCATGTACCTGTGTGTGTGTGTGTGGGTGCCCCTGAAGTGCCTCTAACTTGTGTGCATCTCTCACTCCTGTGTGTATAAGTATGTGCACCCAAAAGGAGGGGAGGAATTATGAAGAGTCCCTTTGGGTTTAAGAAAGGTCCCTATTGCTATCTCTGGGTGCAGATATGTATGTTCAGAGAGAAGGGTGCTTCTTAAGGCCACTTTGCTTGCATAGGGCTGAAAGTCTGAAATGCTGGATGTCTTGTAAAGCCTGCATGTGGCACAGAAGGGGTGAGGTAGGGATAGACCTAAATCCAGTTAAACAGAGGAGATGTGCAGCTGTCTTGTATGCCCCAGGAATATGTGTCATGCACTGTTGATAGGGCTAAACTGCCTTGCCCAATTGACAAATTCCCTTTAGTAGAGTCCTGACCCCCTTGCAGATCCACAGGGATGATATTTATCAGGTCTTGCAGCATGGTCTGGATGTGGTTACCCATTCAGTCTGGAGCATTTCCACTCTTGGCAAGAAGCTGTTAAAAATAAAGGGGTGGCAGGGAGGGGGAATGTATCACCTAATTGATTAGCTCCGTGAATCACAGACATGCCAGCCTGTCAAAGAGTAAATCACTGGAGCTGTCTTTGATGCCTCCTTCGGTCAAGGACACACCAGCCTACTGCAAGTGTTTGCCTTTTCTTTAATGTGCTTTCTCTCCTCTCTCTCTCTCTCCCTTAGTCTTGTGCATGTGCATTTTCCACTGGATGCCTGCAGCTGCCATACTTTGTATTTTGATTCCTTTGGCAGTTACTGGCTAGGCAGGCCAACCCTGCAGGACAGGCCTGCAGAGGAGTAATTACCAAGGAATGGGAAATGCAAAGAGGGGTATTAGAGGCCCCTCAAGGGATATCTCTCCCTCCCACCACAGTGCTGTCACTCACTCTGAAAAATACCTCCCACTGCAAATAATCATCCTGAAGGTAATGGGGACCTCCAGTTAATCCCATCTTGTGGTAGTTGGGGGAGAGGGGAAATGCAAATGGGGGTGGCTGTTGGCAGAAATACATGGTCTTTTTGCACTATCTAAAAAGCTATTGGTTGTTTTTTCCCATTTCCAGCATGGCTGGAGATTCACTAACAGTCATGTGGTGCTGAAAGACTATAATAAAACGCTAAGTGATGAGGCAGCTTTTGTGATGGAATTTCAGCACTCCCAACAGGAGCTGAAGCCAGATCCCACATACAAAAAAAAGAAGTGCTATTCAGACAAAACAGAACAAGCTAACCAAATTTCTCTAAATTTCAAGCCTGAACTAGTTCCAGAGCTTCAGAAACTGTTATAGGCACATCTGATCTCGCTGCCAATATGCACCACATCTCCCATCACGTGCCACCTCGGATGGAAGACTGCTCCCCAGGAATGAGCTGCTTGTCTTGGTTCCTTGCCAATGCCACCTGGCTGACTCTGTCTAGGTAAAGCACAGTGCTAGTGAGCATTGGCTCAGACAGGCACTCGGATCTGGGCCAGGCTGGAGCTGGCCTGTTAGTGGCTGTCGCTTGCTTGGCTGGGCTGGTTTGTGGTGCTGGGAGAGGGCTCAGCACTCAAAGGCTTCTGCCAAGATTTTCTGCATGACAGCACCCTCCTTACTGCAGTCTGTGGCTGGACTGGGCTTCCTCCTGCACTTCCCAAGAATGGGCCTGTAAAGGAAAGGAGCTCTGACGTTTCCAGGCTGTTCTCCTTGGAGGTCCCTGCAAACACAAGCTGCTCCCTGTCCCAGTGCATGCAGCCCATGTGTTAACAGCACAGAGCTACTGGCCACACAGACAGAGAGAGAGCAGGGCTATGGTGCTCAGTTCCTTCCTCAGAAGCTATCCTGACCCTAAAAATGCTCATGGGAGACTGGCAAGCAGAGAATGGTGCTCTGAGAACATGCCTTGCTGTCATTCCTTCTCACTCCACCTCCCTGTAAAGCAGCTTAGGAAATGTCATCACTCAGCAGGCTTAGGACAAGCCCAAAGTGTCAAAAACAAATGAAAGAAACCACTCAAGGGTTGAAACAGCAACAAAGGTGCTAGTGAAGAAGGATGAGATAAGCAGTTTTGATGGAAGGATGTTTTATGCTAAATGCTCTAAAATGCACTGTCTAGCTCTTATCTCAGGCTGTTGTAACCAGCTGTTTCTGTATTCCAGCATTATTGCCACAATGCTCCGCATGCAAGACTTTCCAAATTGTATCCAAGTCAGCCAATCAACTGGTCCCTGGTAAGGTACCTGCGTGGAGATTTGAGTCTAAAGTGACATCTCTTGTCTTTGAAACAATTATTAAAGCTTTTTCTTTTTTTGCTTGCCCTTTTTTTTCCCTCAAAGCACTTTTCATTTGCCAACAGCTTTCTTGAACTGTAAAAACCAGGACATGGCACAGCTTTCCAGTGTGGATACCTGCCTGTGGTTAATATCAGCTCATTCCTCCTACTCTTCTTCCTCTCTGTCTTCAGCCTGTTGCCTCAGAAGAGGGCTGAAAAGGGCTAAAAAAACTGTGCCAGCCTGACATTGCTCATGGATATGTGTTTCTGAGACCTAGAAATGCGAGTTCTTGGAGGTTACACATGGAAACACTCACTGATTTCCCTTTTCATTCCCCATCTCCATTTTGCACTGTCAGGTTTAAATCTGCTTCGCCCATGCCATGTGAGCTCTGCGTTGTTCTAAATTCCTTCTCAAAATGACACGCTTCCTATGGCAATCTTGTTATCATTACCAACCAAGCATGTAATTTTCTCCACTCCTCCTCTCCCCAAAAGTATATGATCTTAGTTTATTAGATTCTATATCTATAAAACAAGCCATGGTAGGAGGCACAACGAAAATATAAAGAAAGGTGTTGAGGCATTTTGCTACCATCTCTGAATTCTGACTGGCTTTCAGGATACACAAGACATTAAACCATCATTTAGAATAAATATGTTAATCCCTCTTTAAATCTTAGCTGCCAAAGCAGAGGTGACCACTGGTGACTTTTGAAGGGCATAATGCTGTTGATCTTAGCAGGGATGCAAGTTGCTGTGATTTCCTTGTGTATTTTTAGTGAGAACCCCCTGACAGGGTGCTAATGGCTGGATTGTCTGGAGAAGAGGTGATTACTAGAAATGTGGAGATGATGGTTTAACATTACATTGTATATGTAAGTTCTTTTTCTTGGGCTCGAGATGTTAAAGAACCTCTCAGAGGTAATCAATGGCACTTTAGTACCCTTTGAAGCTTTTATTCACAACATTTGCATGGTACTTTATGACACATTGACTTTACTATTTTCCTTCAATTTTACACAAAATTGCTCCAGACCTGCATTTAACTTGCTGTAAATGCGGTGATCTGTCAGCTTCAATCACACACTGCATCTGGGGCTCCTTTTCTGCAGTAAAATCTTGGGTCATCATTACATTTTCCTATGCTCTAGGACGGCAATGGGCTAATTGTTTAACTCTGCACCTGCCCTTCTGTGAACTGAGACACTGCACCTTGAAAGAACTCAACAGGATTGGCATTGACCTAGCAGAGAATTACAGTGCTGGAACACCAAATTGATATAACACTAAAATAAACTAGACTCCAAGGCTCTGAATGGGCAATATTGTATATGCTAAGTGAATGAGGGCTGAATGTGCAAAGAGATTCTTTAAAAATGCGAGAGCAATTTCTTAATTTTAAGCCCGCACATATATTTGGGGGTTTATTTGGGACCTAAAGCAGGTCCTTTCCTTTCCTTTCCTTTCCTTTCCTTTCCTTTCCTTTCCTTTCCTTTCCTTTCCTTTCCT